>JAECUM010009066.1:0-39002 GCA_016617855.1 Megalonaias nervosa
CGTATTGCTCTCTCTCTCTCTCTCTCTCTCTCTCTCTCTCTCTCTCTCTCTCTCTCTCTCTCTCTCTATATATATATATATATATATATAGGGAGAGAGAGAGAGAGAAAGACAAAGAGAGAGATAGATAGACAGACAGTAATAGAGATAGATAGATAGATAGACACCTGATCGCGTGAATTACTTTAACACAATACTTTAATTTTCCTGTTAAAGAGGCACAAGTGGGATCGACATTGCACTACAGAATGTTGACATTGACCAGTGTCCTCTACCCCCCGGCTCAACGGAACAAAATGTATTTAATAACTCTGCCAGGTGTAAGACAGATACAACACAGGTAAGAGTGATGCAAGTACAACAACATATACATTATATGGCATAAAAACTGAGAAAAGGAAAATAAAGATTGTTTGAAATAGTTTATTTTCTCTCTAGAGGCTGCATCTTCGTGGCATTATTTATTTTGTTTTAATTTTCAGATTATTATGTTAAAATTGTTCATTTCTAAAGCTACTTTAATTAATGTTCTAATATAAGCATCTCATATAAGCACGTCATTTTTTTTATATCAATACAAACATGTACATCAAAACAAACATGTCTTATATATGACACTTAAATGTTTTTTATCAATACAAATATGTCGTACATCAATACAAACATGTCTTATATAAATATAAATAAATCTAATATAAAAACACCAATTTGTCATATATAAACAGATATATGTGTTATATAAACAAACACATATCTTATATAAACACAAACATGGCTTATATCAATTCAGATATGTCACACAATTATAAACAGGTCGTATATAAATATAAAAATATTATGTAATAACAAATATATCTTACATAAATATCCACCTGTCTTTTATAAACACAGACATGTGTTGTATGAATACAAATATGTCTTATGTGAACATAAGAATATCTTATATAAACACAAAATGTCTTACCTAAATGCAAACAAGTCAAGGATACAAACATCCTATATAAATATCAGCTTGTCTCATATTCACAAACATGTCATATGTAAATAACTTCATGGCTTATATAAACACCCATATTTCTAATCTAAATACAATTATACAGCATATAAACATAAGCATACGTTAAATAAATACTAAAATACCTTGTATCGGTACAAATACGTTTTCTAAAAATACAATTAGATTGTATATAAATATAAACGTGTTTTGCGACTGCAAATATTTCTCATATGAATATAAAAATATTTTATATCAATACAAACCCGTCTTACATAAAAAAGCCATATCTTATAAAATGCAAATATGTTTTATGTAAATTCAAAGATATATGACTGCTTGTTTTATGTAAATGAAAATATGTCTATATTGAAACAACTATATCATATCGAAACACAAACATGATTTTATAAACTCAAACATGTTATCTAAATGCCAACATTCTTCTATATACATGAACATGTCTTATATAAGTACAAACAGTTCATATCAATACAAACATCTCAAATGGGTACAAATATGTTTTATATAAATGCATGCATGTCTTATAAAAATGTAAACATGTCCTATATAAATGCAAGTTTCATATCAATACAAAGATTTCTTATATAGAAACACAAACACATCTTATATAAATACAAACATGTCTTGTATAACGAACTTGTATATAGATAAAAGCAAGACTTGTATAAACACATACATATTTTATATGAATATAACTATATTTGATGTAACGACAAATATGATATCTTTCTTATACAAATCTATAAATACAAACATGTTTTGAATCGTATTAGAAAATCTGCTTTCGAGCAATTATGATTGAGTTAGGTCTTGCTTTCGTAAAAACAGTTATATTCCTTGATAAAACAAACTGAAAATGCATTTACAAACTTTTCGATGGGTGATACATTCTGGCTTTGAAAGATCTTAATTTTAATCAGTTGTTTAAATGTTTTGATGGAATAATTTCTCTAACCATTCGTCAGAAACAATCGCAATAAGTATAATACCGCTATTTACGGTACATTTTCATCATAAACATATATAAATGGTGTTGTTTAATGGATTATCTAAGTTCAAAACGACAAACGGTTAAACACCAATTAAATCATGTCTTTCAGTACTTGATTAAAATTGCGGCATCCTCTTGCTTTAAATATTGTACTGATGAAAATCATTTGTAGCCGACGACGTCTTTTTCAGTGTGAGCCTATTCAAGGACTCGGATTTCGACGAGGATCGTATAAATGCTTATGCAAGGAAGGATTCTACTTTCCGGATATAACATCGTCACAAAAATACTTTAACGGCACGGAAATCGAGAATGAATATGCAAAGAAGAAAAAGGTAACATGATCTTGTTGCTACTGTGTAGAAAACAAATATGTGGAACACATTCTCCTTTAAAAATAGGTTTTTTATATCGTGAACATGTTCTGTTCTTTTAATATCAGGCACATTGTAATCCCTTCCCGTGTTACTGGTCAAATGAGATGCAAACCTTTGCATGGACAATCTTATGCATTTTCAGGAAAGTGAACATTTAGAGTTTCGTTATGAATCGATTCAATCCATTTGACAAAGAGCAGAAATCTGCAATTGAGAGAATTTCTTGTCACTTATGATGATTTTTTTCCCAAGCTTCTACAAGGCCAACGGCTCTTCTGGCACGGAATTAATTCATTGTTCTTTATCTGTCATGAATAGTGTGCATGGCAACGTTTGCTTTTCTCAGTTCGCTTTCAAGGCCATTCTGTTTGATACTGAGACGACAGATTTAACAAGAAAAGATTTTGGTATCTGGGCGTTCAAAGTTTAGTAACTGATATTGATCCGCTATAAATGCTCCCTTGATGAAGACACACGTACACACCTCTTGCTGCCAATTCCTGCCAATGTGTACCAAATATGGCCACTATTGTTGCATATTTTGTTTAAATTATAATCATAAAACTACATAAATCTTAACTAAATATAACGAAGATCATCCTAGGATAAAGACTCTCTACCAAAATTATAAATGATATCAATCCCCCTTTTATAAATACATCATACTCTCAATTACTTGAAAAAAAGGCATGCGTGATATTCTGTCCAGAACCGGCATGACCGTTGTTGACCACTTTCTGCTTTGACAACGACCCCGTGGTATTAGATTTAAAGACAGATTACGCCAGGTTAGAGATTTCAGTCTCAGTTTCGTCTTCTGTACATCTGCTTGTTACAGTAGTAATAGTAAATGAGGTTTCTATCTCAGAGACCCCATTCCCCCTCCAAAACGCTTCTATGTTGACATTTTATCACCAGCCTTTTCTAGCTCAAAATAATGACTTTCTTAAACTATTTTCCTACCCCAAAATTAGGTGACAAAATATGTTTTGTCGGGACAAGGGGGTCTCTGAGATAAAAACAGCTCATTCACTATTACTACTGTTATCTCGCTTTCTTATTTTTTAAAGAACTTCTTCACCTATTATTAATGTATCGACAGTAGATATCAGGAATAATTCATTATTGTGTTTATACAAATCATAACCATATTTTATGGTAATCTTTTTCGTACTTGCTAACTCTCATTGGTAGAATATCTGTTAATATGCTGTCAATAGTACGAAGCTCGCGTATTAAGTCGTCTATATCATATTTTACATATTTTTTAGTCTCGAGTCGAGGCTCAATTTTTTTACACGCTGTCGTAAGAGAAATACCAGCACCAGATATTATTAATAAAAACGGGTTAAATGATACTCCACTTGAGATTATACCAGAGCCAGTCATTAGCAGTGGTAAATATGATATTAACTGAAGTATTCTACTATAATACTTGTGACGTTGATTTACACACCGGAGGTTTCTATGATAAACTTTTTAATATTGCATTAGTGGATCAACATCCTGTTTTGGAATTGCATCCGAAATATGATTGAAATCGACGATCTGTTTTTTCATTATACAATATTTTTTTATAATTTTTATAAAGTGACAAAAGTTCTAATACCAGCAATTGAATCAAGAAACACACGGAATTTATTATTGTTAGGATCAGCTATAAAATCTCTGTACTTGTTATAAATATCTGACGAAGTATCATTGTATCGTTTATCTGTTAGTACCTCATTTTTCTTTAACCAACTATAGGAATCAAACGTGTTGTCTGCTTCACGTTCATACAAATCTGTTTTATTTACCAAATATCCATATTCTTTTACTATTTCATCAATAAATCCGAGTACTAAACTTATTTGATCCAACGTAAAATCCCTGAGGACAAGATATTGTCTGATAATTGCGTATGCGACTACGAAATTTATTAGCATTAATTTTCGGAGTCTGTCTCGTTCAATTGTGAGAAAACCAATAACATAAGCTACTTTTAACATTAATTTTTCGTATGGTTTCGTGAGTATGTTCTCGATTTCATTGTAATAATTTCGTAATGACAATTATCCAGAGCGTTGGAGCGATGGAAGTGGAACATCATCTTCTTCACTGATGTCGTAATGAGAATCAATCTTTTCATCCAACCTTGTTGTTCGACTTCTTCAACAAAACTTTTCTTCCTCAAAATCACTGAGATTATCAATTCCCCTATTAAAATCATTGATTATCTCTAGAGATTAATAAACAATAATTGGATCAAATTCTGGTTTTTTACGTATCATTGGTAGAATTGCGTTCGAGTACACTTTAATAATTAACTCCGTATCAGCCGTCATGCCAACGATTTTAACTAGGGTTTCCTTGTCGTGGTGGTAGTACATACCAAGATACTCATAAATGTGTCGGTTAAAAAAAACTATTGTGTAACTCCTAGTTTCTTTTTATTTTGATTGTTTTAGTTTTCGCTAGTTTGTCAAGATGACTGATTTTCGTTTACTCGTCTTTCTTCCTGCGCTTCTCCACTCTAAGCTCGTGCTTTTCACAGGCCTGTTGCAATTATTAATATTATATTATTCGAATTAAGCTCAAGCAATATTATTTTTAGTAGGGTTTCAACTTGTTTTTGTTCTTCTAGACAATCATCAGGATGACAGTATTTGTTTATTGTATCAAAATTTCTTAATGCATCTTTCAGTTGAGGTCCTCGCATACGCAAAACGCGAACAAAATTACCAGGATTTTCTGGCAATCTTGAACTGTTTAATAATTCAACGCTAGTATTTTTCATATCTTGGATTGCTTCTACTATTGGCTGTGCACTTCCAGCATCTATTTCATGAATATCTTTGTTAGGGTTAAGAATATTATCATAAACTTCTCTCGCAACGGTTATAATTGGTGGTTCTGACATCATTTTATAGCATTAGATTAAATTTGATCATCGAGTGTATATATTTAAAATGCTGTCAATCCTGGAAACGGATGTTCAGCAGTGACAACGTAAACTTGAAAATATAAGTACTTGTTAACGGTATTTGCAGTTGGAATCGTAAAGTATTGTGTTGTTGAGATATACTTATTTTCTGTACTATACAATATTACCCAGTTAATATCATCATTTGATCCCTCCAATGGCCAATTATAATTTCGCCCAACACTAGAGTTTAATCGACCGCGCAAATGAAATTGCCAAATGGCAACTGCAGTAGGACATTTAATTTTAATCGAAACGTTTTCAACTTCTCCGTTAGTCGTCCATTCTTGTCTGTCAGAGAAAACGTAATGAGGATAGTTTTCAGGATAATGTGTCGATGCCCTTACCTCAAACCCAACTCGGTTGTCTGTTGCCTTAAAAAGTGTTCAAATATACGCAACATTATTTTTGGTTCGTTTTACGCTACCAAAAACAGATTGTCAACATACGCTTTATTTGTTAGATCATTAGGGTTAACTGGAACATATGTCGTCGTTATTTTATTACTTCTCATGTTTATATTACCTGACATTGGTCCACCGGATCGTTTTAAATACTGGGTGAGTTCTTCTATTAACTGAGCATAACTAATGACATCAGTATCATCAGCTGGTGGTGAGGTTGTTGGTAATCCAGTTAATTTTGAGTTTCAACTCATTATCAGGTTACCTGTCATTGTATCGCCAGTTTTATTAATCTTGTTATCGTCAACAGATTTTAGTTGCACATAACTCACCGCTTGTGTACTATCAACATTTGCTGGTGGATATACTGTTTCCAACCCAATAATTTTTTTACTTGACATATTAATATTACCCATAACCGTCCCACCGGTTTTATCAACCTTGTTGTTATCCACATACTTTAACTGCAAATAACGTACCGCTTGGGTTTGATTTAAGTTTGCTGGTGGATACCCGGTTTCTAAATCTATAATTATTTCCTGACATATCTATGTTACCGCTTAAAGTTCCTCCTGTCAAAGATAGTTTATTATCGTCAACAGATTTTAGTTGTGCATAACTAACAGCTTGTGTATTAACAACATCTATTGGCAGATAATTTGTTTCTATGCCTAGTATTCGTTGATTTGACATCAACAAATTGCCTGTCATTTTTATCGCCAGTTTTTTTTAGGTAGCCTGATAAATGAATGTTGCCATTTGCTATTGTTGTACTTACAGCCGACGAATCTCCCAATGTTCTCCCAATTTTGTATAATAGCTGATTATTTGTTTATTGTCTGACAATTTTATATAAACTTAGTTTATAACAATGACCAAGCCATCGTCGATATTACATTTTGACACAGAGCGGTTGGTACAACATAAACACAACAATGATCTGCCAGATTGTCATGATCTCGTTGTTGGGAGAACTGGATCGGGGAAAACAAATTTGCTGATGGATTTACTGCTAGGCGATAATTTTAACTACGACAGAGTTTATATTTACACAATCAATCCACAGCAGGATAAATAGGAATTATTGTGCGAATACAATAACAAGGTTCGTGATGATCTTGAGGCTGGTGAAGATTTTTTTCATTATTAGACCACCGGAGGAACATATTCCAGTTAGTCAACTTGACTCAGATGAGCATAAGATAGTTGTTTTTGATGATATTCCACTTAACAATGAAGAGATAAATAAAATAAGATCTTATTTTTCACTGTCACGTAATAAAAACTGTAACTCTGTATATCTCGCCCAGGGATTTTACAACGTCGACAAATTTATTAGACGATATACCAGTTGCTTTATATAATTTCCCCTACTCGACAACGTTGACATTAGAAATATTGCAAACGAGCAATGTGGCGACGTAACAAAAGATGAATTTATTGAACTGTATCATAAGGCAACGAAAGATAAGCATAATTTCTTTTTATTCGATAAATTTGCACGTGATCCAAAAAAAATGTTCCGCTGCTGTATTGAAAAGTATCTAGAATAAAATTTTATCAAACTACTATTGAATAATATGGATAAAAAAGCAAAGTACAGAAAATATGTATAAGATCTAAAATGAATTGCTCAATCTCATGCAGAATTTAGGGAAAAAGTTTAAGAAGCACCACGTGGACAAGAAATTGCCGCGGAGGAATCAGCTATGAATTTAAAACCAGTTACTGGGGCTTTACTTGGAAAACAACCTGAAACCTTACCGCCATCGGAAGAACAACTTAAAAAATTACAGGAAAAAGGTTTACTTGGATTAATTAAAGAACAAGAAGTAACCGCTGCTGGAAAAATTATCGAGGAAGAAACAAGAAGGTTGGCTGAGGCACTTACAGAAGACAAACTGAGATATATCGGTTGATCCGCAATCCTTTGGAGCTTGAACGAAAATTATCTCAGATGGTGGCAGTTGAGCCGACGGAAAGAAGGTTGGATGAGATGATGAAGATGATGGAAGATATAAAAAAGAAAAAAACAACAAGAAGAAACGGAAAGTAAAGCTGATAGAATTTTTAGGGAGATGTATGAGAGAGATGAAGCTGAAAGAGAGGCTTTTAGAAAGGAGCACGGATTGGATGTCCAGTACAGAGAAATGTTCGAGGACGAAGTAAAAAATATGAACAACGATATAGAAGATTATGAGTATAAGTCGTTCAACAAAGAATGCAGTTTCAAAGATTCAAGAGTATACGAGATTTTAAAGAAAGAATACAACACTGATGAAAATATTAAAAAGTTAACGGAGATCTCAGAAGAAAATCAGAAATATATCCACGAAGTAGTGCTAGAAAATGAAAATTACCACGAAAGTATTAGAAAATTCCGACACAGTATTATCGCCGATCTTTACATGAAAGCCATTAATCAAATAAAAAGAAAAAAGTATGCTTCTCAATTTAATGTTTTGAGCACCGAAGCAAAGCGAGTAGATCGGGAACGAATACTGGCCATTCCACTTGTGGAGAATATAGATGACCCTGTTGCCAGACAAGCTGAACTATATTGGTTGATTCAACTTGAGAAAGGTTACAAAAAACAACAGTTAAGCCAGCTGTGACAAGTGAAACTAGACGACAAGAAACAACATTTGAGCCAGAAGGAGTGATAATGGACATTAGTCAAAAACATCGAGCATATGTATCAGATATTGAGCGAGGAAGAAAAAATATTCTAAGTCAAGCGCAAGCTAAACTAACAGATTTTGAATACGATAATTTTTTAGTAAATCACAATATTAAGGTTGATAATATTGAAAATTGGGAAAAAGACAGATACGATGAACTAATTAAAAAACTAGACGCTATTATAAAAGACAGTGAGCAAGCTTACAATGATATGAAAAAAGTTACAAAACTTGAAGATCTTTATAAATATGAAAGCGCCATCAGAAATGGCGTTATTGCGGACATTTTCATGGCTGCAGGAATGCCATTTAAAACTAAACGTATTGAAGGATATAGCTTTAAGGAATGGCTTGATTATTACAATAAAAATCGCCGTGAAAAATTTGGAACAGGAGTAAGAGTATTTACATAACAGCTGATATGATCGGCAGATTAATACTGTTGATATCATCAAAAGAAGCTGGAAATGTTGGTGCTGAAATTGACAATGAAGTAATTGATATACTTGATCATTTGAGATCGAAAGAATTACTAACATCAGACGAATACGAAATTTTACACTGCGATATAATCGCATAGATTATGTAATCTAATAAATAAACATGTCAACAACACTATTTCTCGACTCTAGCGACGCTGCAAAAGATAGCACAAATTTTTCAGTAAATTATATTCCCCCAATAGAGTTGGATACTGAAAAATATGAAATTGGACTAATTTCCTGCACAGCGTGGCATTCTATGGCTAACGTAAAAACTAATGTTAACGATGAATATACATTTCAACCAAAATTGTCGACGTGGATAAGATTTGCAATTCCACAAGGCGCCTATAATATCACTGAACAAAATAAAACAATAAGAGATTATTGCAAAAACAACACAGCGGACGCCGACAACTTTGAGCTGACACCAAATTATAACACGTCACGCGCTAGAGTAACGTTAAAAATCATGTGATAGTCGATTTCTCATCGCCAAAATGCATTGCGTCACTGCTCGGATTTTATCCACGAAGATACGGATCAAATACAAAACAAACTGAAACATATGACGGTGATCTGCCAGTGAATATAACTGAAGTAAACACCATATTATAAAATTGCTCTATTGCTACTGGATCTTACTCAGCTAAAGGCAGTAAAGGACAGACAATCTATAGTTTTTCGACAACGTTCCGCTGGGTTCACTTATGCAAATTAATCCACAGCAGGTTATTTATTATCCTCTAAATGTTGAAAATCAAATAACAGAAACAAATATGCAATTGACTGATCAGTCTGGACGACATCTGGATCTTAACAATGAAGTTGTTACTTATTATCTTCACCTGCGCGTTGCGTGATTTTGTACAACCTCGTTGTATAACATGAGACAAAGAAAAACGTTTACAGAAGAAAAATAGATGGAGGATTTTTAGGAAATATATTTACTAAGATTATTGAACGTGGTCCTGGAATCGCGCATAAAGTTGCGTCAATTGCACTTGATGCATCACAAGCCTTTGCAACTGGAGCTGCATCTGCCACTGGGACTGCAGTGGGACAAAAAATAGCTGATAAACTAAAAGGCAACAGGCCAGCAATAAAACTAGTTATATCAGAAATTGCACCAACGGAAGAAACTAGACGCGCAATGGTAAGGACAACGAAAAAACGTTTATCGCCAAGAAGAGAGCAATTTATACAAAACTGAATATCTAAGGCAACAGCACCAAATTTTATATAATCTAATGAATAAAAATGTCAGTTAAAAATTACCTCGACTTGGCGGAAACCTATGACATAGATGATACAGTAATAGAATTCGAGTATGTTGAATATCTCCACGAAAATTCTAATGAGCCTAATAAAACTGGCATTAGAACATTTAATACACGCGACGAGGATATGTTTCTTTTGCCTCATAAAGCAATGTTGGAAGTTCGTGGTCATATTATGACAGTAGCTAGTCCAGAGCAGAAATAGTTCTCATAAACAATGGTTGGAGCCTATTTAAAAGGGCCAGGTATCAGCTAGCTAATCAAACAGTGGAAGATATTTCAAGTCACCTACAAGTTGCAAGTACAATACTAAGTATTATTTCGTTTAGTGACGATTACTCTAGATCAACTGCAGCTAATATGATCTGGTTTAAAGGTACTGGAACTGGTGCAGCTGCGCCAGTGAATTTATTTCAATAGGAACATTAGCGCAAGGGGCTGATGCAAATGCAGATGCTGTAATTGTAAGAAATTTTCTTATCGCCAATGCTGTAAATTATCGTAAAGCCCCACCAGTTGCAGCCCCTAACACACACGCCACAAGAGTTTAACTTACTGCTGCTTGTAATAATCTTGGTATAACACCACCAGGTGCAGCTGCGGATGGTGTTGAAATGTTAGAGTTGATTAATAACGCAATTAGCGTAAGAAATGTACATTACAATGATGATTATACTAGGAGAAATGCACTTGCAGCAGGATCACGTCAAATTACAATAATGCTGCCAATGAGTACAATATTTGGATTTTGTCGCGATTACAATAAAGTATTTCGTGGAGTTAAACACGCACTTATTTTAAGTCGTGCAGAACAAAATGATTGTTTACTTCGAGCTGGTGGCGTTGATGTACAATTTATAATAAACAAACTTGCTTTATGGATGCCACGAATAACACTGTCATTCACAACAGCAGTAGAATTAAATGATATACTTCAAAGGTATACAAAAAAATTTATTTTCAGCAACATAAAATGTATCAGACAGCAGTTCCAAATACTACCGACTACACATGGCGCGTAACAACAACGTCAAGCGAACAACTACCACAACAATTCTTTGTTGTATTTCAGCGGTAACCAGCAACAAAATAATGCGGTATTCGATAACGCCGATGTTAGGAGAATATACCCCAGGATAAACTCCAAGCAGTATCCGGAACGAGCGATAGAATGCAATTCGCAGATGACGCTAATAAAAATCTTACTCGACCGTACATGCACCTCATGGACGCAGTGCAAAAATATCAGGACGTTGGAGATGGATCTCAAATATCAGTCGAGGAATTTCGTACACTCTATCCGATATTTAATTTTGATGTTAGTAAACGCAACGAGTGAGGCGTTGATTCGACAGCTGATATTGAAATTTCCTGAAAATTAGATATGGTTCCAGATGCGTTATACGCATATGCGCTGGTGATCAGCGACAGATTTATAATAATTGACTCTGTCAGAAGTAAAATGACGGTCCGAGTTTAATATAACTCTCTTGATATATGACAAAAATATATCGAAAAGGAAATATATTTGACTGACGGTCAACTTAAAAAATTAGCGGCTGCTATTGCTAAGCATAGGCCGGTATCACTAAAACTTAATTCATGGGCGGTACTTTAACAAATTTAATGCTAACTAAAACACATATAAATAAATACGATCGCGGTAAATCGTTTATTTTAAATCTAAGCGCGTCACATGTCACTGCGGTGGGAGGCGGTTTTCTTGATCCGGCAATAGCCACAATAGCCAAAACGTTAATACCTAAAATTATCCCCGTTCTTGGTACATTAGGACTAGCAGCAGCATCTGGTGCAGTACCTGGAGCAACAGAAAAGACTGTCTCCGGAGACGGTATAAAGAAATTTTTTGTCTAAAACTTTAATATAATGCCACGACGAAAGACAACAAAAAGAAAGACAACAACGAAAAAAAAGACGAGATTGGAAAAAAAAAGGCGGATTTATATTACCATTACTGGTGGGAGTAGCAGGAAGTCTGTTGCCCAATCTGCTGGGAATAGGTCGAGGACTAACATTACAGGAACACGCCCGCGATAACTAACTTCGATATACTTGATAAGCCAAAAAAAGTAAAACAATTTCCACGGAGTTCATTCCAAAGGTGAACTTTTCAATGCACCAGCTGTTGGTTCGTGTGTGATAAGCATACAAGATTTTAATGACGAATCCGGCACACACTGGGTAGCAGTTTACAATAACAATTATTTAGATTCATTTGGACCTCCTCCTAGTGACGCGATAAAAATATATATCAACAAAAAATATAAAATAATAAAGTATTCGTCTAATCAAATTCAACCAGTTGGAACATCAGTCTGTAGATACTATTGTATAATGTTTATAAAACATTTGTCCCAGCCTAAATTCAATTTAAATTTATTTTACAGTTTGACAATCAACCTTCTCACGTTAATGACGAGATTGCATTTAATTTTGTCTAAACTAAGGAATATGTCAACATACTGTCTCAAATGCAAAACTTAAACAGAAAATAAAGATGAAACAACAGAAGAAAAAAAAATAATAGGATAATGCTGAAAAGTATTTGTGCAATCTGTTTAAAAAGAAAAAGTACGTTTTAAAAGAAATTATCCGAAGCTGGATTGTGGGAAAATATTATTTTAGTAGATGATTAATGAATATTGATATGCGAGTGCGATTGTGATAGAGATCTCTGTCTGGAGCAAAATAAAATTGTTATGTACTGTCAGAAATGCAACAACAGAGAAATAATTGGAACAGGTATAGATATATATAAATTAATTGGCAAATTGCCGAAACCAAAAGGAGGTTGGACATTACCAGGCCACAAATATACGGGACCATACAATCCGCTAGATAATCAACTAGATGAAGACGATAATCCATTACCAGGACAAGAGCCTTACAATCAAGTTGATGCAATAGCAATGCGACATGATATTTGCTATTGCGACAACGAGCAAGATAAGCACGGCTGTGATAAGATAATGTTAGATGAACTACGAGACATGAAACCAAAAGGAATCAGGGAACGACTTGATAGAAGGCTGGTGCAGGGATTTATTGAAGCAAAACATAAACTCGGACTCTGAGCGATGGAATCGCTGGCATCAGAGCTACACAAACCTACAAAAAATATGTTTCCGAAGCGTAAAGTTGTGGCAAATGCCGCTGATGATGTCTGGGCGATAGATTTAGTTGATGTGTCAAATCTTGTTCAGTTTAACGATAGCAAAAAATATCTTTTTAGTAAATACGCGTTTAGTGTACCCGTTTCAGATAAAACAGGAACATCGATAACTGATGCACTAAAACAAATAATAACAAATACAGAAAGAAAACCAAACAGGATCTGGACCGATCATGGAGCGGAGTTTTTAATAAAAACTTTGAGCAGTTTTTGGAGCAAAATAACATTAAAAAATATGTTACAGGAAATGAGCGTCATCGTCGAGCGAATTAATAGTACACTAAACGAGCTGATACATAAACATTTGACAGCTAAGAATACAAATAAATATATTGACAATCTACAGCAGATTGTTGATAAATATAATAACACCAAGCATAGATCAATAAAAATGTCACCAAACGACGCAATTAAAAATCCGATTCTTGCAAATGAAAACATTGTACCTCAGACATAAATTTAAAGTTGGTGATAAAGTTAGAATTTCTCTGACGAAAACAACATTTGAAAAAGGGTTTACTACAAACTGGAACGAAGAAGTATTTGTTGTTGATAAAGTTTTACTGAAAATACCGGTTACCTATGCACTAAACGATTTATTGGGTGAGCCTATAACTGGTAGTTTTTAACAGCAGGAACTGCAGAAAACTGAGCAAGATATATTTGTTATTGGAAAAGTTATCAGGAAAAAAGGCAATAAAAGTTTAGTTAAATGGAGAGGATACAGCGATAAATTTAACAGCTGGGTTCCAACTAAATCTCTATCGAAATAATATTGTTATAAATTTGCTCGTATTTTAGCAGTACAGATTTACGTCTGACCGGTCTACACAACGACATTAAATGTAATTTTCTTGCATTATCAACTGGCATTAAATTAAATATTTTAACAAAAACAAAATCATATTTTATGTTTCTTTTTTGGTCAGTTATTTTCACATTAAGAAAAGATTTTATAAGTTAGCAAAATATTTGTTGCTCGGCAACAGTAAAATTAAATTTTATTATTTTTTTGGCGATATGATACTTAACATTCTATCGTCCAGTTGTCTCTCAGCCGTAATTTGTTTTATCCACGATCTCGTCTTGTTCATCGTCATTGTTAAATAAAATGTCATCTTCTGCATAACCAACAGACCCACGTTTTATATCGCTTGCGATCGTATTTCCTCCACGATTATAAATATCAGCAAGTTGTTTCATTAAATCCATATTATAATACATTTTTATCTAATTTATAATAATAAATAACGAGATAAAGTATCATCAGAAAGTTAATATATTAAATTACCAAGAACTAGCCGAGGCAGTGCGAAAGCGTTTGTCAGGATATTCTTGCTCTGTTGACGTTATTGTGATGCAAGGTGGTTCTGAAAAAATTCTGCTAACAGCAGCAGAAAAAAATAAACTGAATGACAGTACATTTATAACACTAAAATTTAATAAAAATGATGTTTTGAAGTTTGCTCACAATTGTCTTACCAAAACCGAGTTATAAAATATAATTAATCGTCCTATTTGAAAATAAATCTGTCAAAGGTCAATATTGACGTTGCTGATTTGTTTCTGCCATCTGCTATATCTTTTATCGATTGTGAATGAGTTTTAAAATGTTTTGCTGCAGCTGTTATTGATTTAAATCTTATTTCTTCATTAGTTTCAAGATTTAATGAGATAATTGGTGTTTTGGGATTTTTAAAAGTACAACTACCACCTATTCCACGTTTACTATTTTCTCTTGTCGTGACCAGATCCAAATTTTTCAGACGATTGTCGGTTTTAATGCTGTTGATGTGATCAGTAACCAAATTATTTGGAATAGCGCTGTTAAACATTTCATAAATAAATCTGTACCCACTATAATGAACAAAATCTGTTTTAATACCACGAAACATCACAATCAAATAACCACCGTTATTCAAATTTCCAACCACTTTGTTTTGTTTATTTCGTATAATTCCTCGACCATTAGCCTCATATAAATCAAACGCGGGATGCAGTTAAAATTCATCTTGGAATACTAAATTTTCAACATTGTCATCGTTGATCGATCTATTTACTCTATAAACTCTTTGTCCGTCATGGATGTTACTGCAGAACAAAGTGTAAATAAAATCTTTTCTAAAGATTTCAACTCTCTCTGTATTATCTCCCTAACACTTATTATCACTCCAGCTAGTGTTGATTTACCGAACGGTTTTTGATATCTCACGTGAATCACTAAACCTAATGCATTCCCGGCATAACTATTATAGACTGGGTGTACGTAATATTCTTCCTGTTCCTTCTCCGCCGTCTTCATTATATTATATAGCATTTTTACACCTTTAATTGAAAAATTAAAAAAATCAATTAATCATATAAAATATTATATAAATATAATGCTGAAATTGCGAGATATTGCTAAGAAGAGCCTTATCAAAGCAGAAAAGACAGCTACTGCGTTTTTCGGCCACGATAACAGTTATAAATTTGATAATCAAAATATTTTAGCAAATTTTAACTCCATAAATTTATTTCATCTTCTACATCCAATTGTAACGCGAGAACTTGCAGTTCATAAGGATATCAAGCTAATAGTGCAGTATCGTATTAGTTTTTAAAAGTTAAATGCACTTCAAAAAGATATACTTGATATAATCTTTGAAAATGTAGATTTCTTCAACGAGATTGCAGAACGATATTTAACAGCTAAATCACGAAAAATATTAGCTGGAACAAATATTTCCTCAGTCGCTGATGAAATACATCAAGAAATAACCAAAACATTGGAGGAATTTACTGCATCAGGATCAGGTTGGAAATTTGAAATGATAAAAGAAGTTTTATTTCTCACAATGAAATATAACGCACTTCGCGGTAGTTCTTACATTGATCTCCCTCAAAAATTAGAAACAAAAAATGTTGCATAAATGTCAAAAACCATGATAATGAATGTTATCGTTGGGCAATTTTGTCTGCTAGACATCCTCAAAGTTGTAATTCTCATCGCATTGAAAAATATTTGCCGGACAAAGACGAGCTAAATTTTAATGGGATAACTTTTCCAGTGGCAGAGAATCAGATACAAAAGTTTGAAAAACAAAACGATATTTCAATAAATATTTTCAGACTAGATGAAAAAGAAAATGTTTACCCGAGATATATTTCAGCATTTGCTACACAAAATACAATAAATTTATTATTTTATAAAGCACATTACAGCTGGATAAAAAGCTTTAACGGCCTAGTTGGCAGACAATATAATGAAAATAAAAATAAGAAATATTTCTGCTACAGTTGTTTACGAGGTTTTCCTAAGTTTCAAAGACTGCAAGAGCATCTTAAATACTGTGTTAATATTCAAAGAATAACAATGCCAGCAGAAAAAGAAAAGTACTAAAATTTAAAAATTATAATCATAAATTAAATATTCCTTTTGTTATTTATGCTGATTTCGATTGTGTACTTGTTCCTGTGGCAGGCGCAGAAAATGATCCACATAAATCAAGCACCAGAAAAATACAACATGTTCCTTGCGGAGCAGCTTACAAAGTAGTTTGTTGCGCTAACGATAATTTGTCAACTCTAGTAAAGTGATACAGATGTCATAGTCCTTCCGTGTGGTTACTAAAAAATTTAATAGCCGATGTTAATAAAATTTACGACAGATTATCCAGAACAGCTCCAATAAAAATGACATCCAAACAACAACTTCATTTTGATGAGGCAGTTAATTGTCATATTTGTGAGAAACCTCTAGGTAACGATAAAATGCGCGATCACTATCATCTAACCGGCCAATATCGTGGAGCAGCACATAATAATTGTAATTTGAAATTTCATGCGCCAGATTATATTCCTGTCGTTTTACATAATTTTTGTGGTTATGACAGTCATATCATTGTAGAAGCATTTGGCGATGAGGAAATTAAATCTAAACTAAAATTAAATAATATAATAAAATGTGTCCCAAACAATTTTGACAAATATCTGTCAGTTAAGCTCGGCAAATTACGTTTCATCGACAGTCTGCAATTTATGCAGCACGATTGGATGAGCTTGTAAAAGCTGGTAGCAGTTTCAATAATTTAAAAAGTTGCTTTGGTGGAGACTACGTCTCTCCGACAAAATAGTGTCTTTCCTTATGAGTATCTCGATGACTGGAGCAGATTTGACGAAACCTCTCTTCCTAACAAAGATAAATTTTACTCGCAGCTAAAAAATGAAAGCATTACAGATGAAGAGGACAAATATGCACAAGAAATTTGGAATAAATTTGGTTGTAAGACACTTGGTGTTTATCATGATTAATATTTGAAAATAGATGTATTATTACTAACAGATGTTTTCGAGAGTTTTTGTAAAGTTAGTCATGAAAATTATGGATTAGATCCATGTTGGCATTATTCTGCGCCAGGATTGTCATGGGATGCTCTGCTAAAAACAAGCAGGATAGAATTGGATCTCTTAACTGATGTTGATATGTTTAATTTTATTGAAAAAGGAATTCGCGGCGGAATTAGCGTTATAACAAAGAAATACGCGGTAGCTAATAATAAATACTTAAAAATTACGATAAAAATCTTCCATCAAATTATATTTCTTATCTGGATTTTTATAATTTGTATGGTTATGCTATGTCAGAGCCAATGCCGTGTGGAAGATTTCATTGGATAACTCCAGATCAATGTCTTAAATAAACTGAAAAAGATTTACCAGAAAATGTCAGTTATCTTGTTGAAGTTGATCTTGATTACCCGAGTTCTTTACATGATCTACATAACGACTACCCATTTTGTGCTGAGTCAATGATGATCGATTATAATTTATTATCGCCTGAACAACGGGCAATGACAACAGCAAAAAATTTGATTATTAATAAGCTAGTTGCAAATTTGTTAAATAAAAGAAATTACGTGATACATTACAAAAATTTAAAACAAGCAGTAGATGCTGGACTAATTCTTGGAAAAGTTCATCGCGTGTTAAAATTTAATCAATCACGGTGGATGGCAGATTATATTGATTTAAATACCAAATGTCGTGCTATTGCCAAGACCGACTTTGAGAAAAATTTTTTCAAGTTAATGAACAATTCCGTGTTCGTAAGGAATGGAAAATATCAGAAAGCGAGTCAATATTGAAATTGCAAATGATGTAAATCGCAGAAAAAAATTAGTCAACGATGCCGGTTTTTTCAGTATGAAAATATTTAATGAAAATCTTGTTGCAATACAGCGACGAAAGACAAATTTAAAGTTAAATAAACCGATTTATGCTGGTGCAGATGTACTTGATATATCAAAGTGGTTAGTGTACGACTTTCATCATAATTTTAACAAAAAGCAGTGGCCAGATTCGGAGTTGCTATTTACTGATATGGATTCACTTGTTTATAACATAAAATGTGAGGATGTTTATCAAGATATTTATAACAATAAAAATTTATTTGATTTATCGGGTTATCCAAAAAGTAGTGGATTTCGTGATGATGCAAATAAAAAAGTCATCTGCAAGATGAAAGATGAATTTATGTTTGTGCCAGTTAGGGAATTTGTTTGACTAAGAAGTATAATGTACGCCGTAATTTTAGATTACAATAAACTGACAAAAAAAGCAAAAGGTATTCCTCGCGGATATGTAAAAATGTGTATGAAATTTGATGATTTTAAAGCAGCGCTAAACACCTGCACTAATTTTATTAAAACAAATGTTACCAGAACAAATCATCACAAACTTGAAACAGATACAATTATAAAACGTGGAACTAAGTAAGAGATATTGCGAGGGCTGAATTAATACATTAGCTATTTGGACACTACACAAATCAACATCTTTAATTAATTTTGTCTAAACTTTATAAATAATGTTCGAAACTTTAACATTAGCCGATAGAGTTTGTAGCAAAATTAAAAAATTAATGGTCAGTGGCCAACAATCAGTTGAATTTACTGATGAAAATTAAGATATTTGTTTTAGTAAATTTGATAGAATGAAACTCTCTCTTATCAAATCAGATAACAGAAAATATTTTGATGATCTTGAAAAGTTGAGAGATGAGCTAATGCTGAAATACGAAATTCTTCATGATCCGATCAGTCAAGAAAAATGCACAAAAATAAATATTGACCTGAACCGGTCGAAGGTTTTTGCAAAAGTTGTAAGTATATTCTCACCAGGATAGCAATGAAAGAATTATTTGAATGTCATCGAAAAGTAAGCGGAAAAATTAAATTTTATTTCTATAAACAAGGTACTGAATTATTCCTGATATATACTGTCGATGCATTAATAATAGGTGAGGAAGTCCTTTAAAAATTAGAAAGGGAGATAACTCTGTCTGTCTTCCCTGTGTTTTGAAGGGAGATAACTCTGTCCTCCTTGTATTTTGAAGGGAGATAATTCTGTTTGTCTCCCTTGCATTTTAAAGGGAGATACTCTGTTTGTCTCCCTTGCATTTTATAATAAATAATTATATTTTAGTTACTGATAAAAAAATATTTTTTCTTGTTTCTTTAAGAAACACTATCTTTGTTTTTATGATTTTGTCAGGTTTCTTGCTTCTTTCAGATTTTTCAGAGATAATAATTACGATAAAAAAAAATTACAACAATGAATCAGCCACACCTATTGTCTAAGCTACTTTTAGATTTCCAAGTATTGGTCAGCCTATACATGATACAACCCTTATATAACCCTTACAAACCTTATTCTCGAACTTCAACAGAAAAAATCTCCCACCATGTCACCACTTGGTGGGTGCACTTTTACACTCCCCGGGGTTGATTATGGGGGAAAGTGTGCAGAAATCTGTTGAACTTAGAGACGGACCCCGTTTGTGTATGTGCTGTGCATTGTCCATTGTCCAGATCGCCCTCTGAACTTGCTAGAATGTCGTTTGGCAATCTAGGAGTTCACATGGGGATTGTGTAGGTTCAGATTGCCCTCTGGACCTGCTAGAATGTCGTTTGGCAATCTAGGGGTTCACATGGAGGTTGTGTGGTGTGGTTGTTTCGTTGCCCTCTGGATCTGCTAGAATGTCGTTTGGCAATCTAGGGGTTCACATGGGAGTACTGTCCTGTCAATATATGTTTTGTAAATATTTGTTTAAAATAAAAACAAATATTTATAATATTATATTTTGAATCATTAAAACAGTAGTAATAGTAAATGAGCTGTTTCTATCTCAGAGACCCCCTTGCCCCGACAAAACATTTTGTCACCTTATTTTGGGCTAGGAAAATAGTTTAAGAAATAGTCATTATTTTGAGCTAGAAAAGGCTGGTGATAAAATGTCAACATAGACGCGTTTTGGAGGGGGAAGGGGGTCTCTGAGATACAAACCTCATTTACTATTACTACAGTTACCGCTTGTTTAAGGTAGACCAGAAATAAAATGTTTCCTTTTATGTATGTAATTCTCTACAAATTTTAATTCGACTGTAATGTTTATAAATTAAATATCGTAGGCGCGTAGTGATTATATTGCGCGGAAGATACCACGATTCCGTAAATTGCCTAGTTTTCCCGAGTTTGATGAGACGACAGATCACTTGGTCCCGTGACGCAATACTAGCCAGTCCTCGAATACAAACAGAGACATGGCGAGCGAGACAGATAGGAGGAGACTAGATTTGGGTTGCACATTCAAAAGTTGGGTCTGCTTCCGAGAGATGCTCAGCACCATATTTGTTGAATTCTGTGTTAAGAATGTGTTGAAGACCTGAAAAAAGAAAAGTACAATAATAAGAAGGTGCTCATATTTCATATTTTGGAATTTAAAAAAAAAAAATATATATAATTTTTAAATAAATACTTATACATTGTGTGCTGTGCAAAAATGTGATAAGGATTAAATGATCGTGCCCAATGTAAAATTAAAAATTTACCACAATGCAATAAATTCATTTAAGAAGGATGAGATTCAATCGTATTATATGTAAATGACATAGTCATTACCAACCCCCAACACAGACACACCAAATGAGGATTAATATTTTTAAAATATACATCCAACACTGAAACATTGAGAGATAATACTGAATTCTGGGCGATGAGACTAGAACTGGGACCGACTTGTGTGTGAAATAATATCCGTTACCGGGGAGGTGTAAAAGGCATTGAGAACGGGTTTCATCGGTCGTAACTTAAGCATTAGTTTTCAAAACAAAACCCCACAAATAAATTTGCAAAGCAGAAATCATAAGTAATTATTTTAAACATTAAGAAGCTTCCTTCTTATGATTCAATTACAGTGTATTTTGCATGCAGGCTACAGTTAGCATATTGACAAATCTGATAATATATACATGTCTAGTATAATAGTTTATATACTGTACTAGTCAGTGCTCAAAGAAATTTTTTTTAGGCACATACCCTGGGCTGGTGACTTAAATGAACTCACAAGCCCTGATTGAAACTCCATAAGCCCGGACAGTTCATACCTGTCAAGTCTCAAGCCGGGAGAAAAACCTTCCGAGTTTGGGGGTATTTCCACACCTACCTCCCGATCTAGTAATATCTCCCGATTATTCGCAGAGAACTCCCGATTATTACATTATGTCTGTCAATTTTCATTTCGCGGGAAAAAACAAACAAACCATACATAAATAGATCTAACGTATGCAATCCACAGATGCCATATTCTGTTTTACCATTTGTGAATACTGTAGTGATGAAATCAGTGCCGGATTTAGGCATAAGCTAAACAAGCTAGCTTAGGGCCTCACAGTCTGAAGGGGCCTCTCAAATTTATTTTATACCAAATAGGCCTCTACAGCTTCCCATAGCTTAGGGCCTCGCTATGTCTAAATCCGGCATTAGACGAAATAATTAATATCACATGACATTTATTTTCTTCAGTAAATAGAATGTTAAGAATAAACATTATTCACGTAAATTTCAGATTTTTTAAAACCGATACAACAGTACTATGGAAAAAAAATTAAAAAAATAAAATTGTCACCAATTAGTTTAAATCCCATGAATGATCACTGTGAATGCTGTGTAATTTTCTCTGCAAACAAAATCGCATCTCAATTTCCGCCAAAGAAACTCGGCCAGTTAACAACATTCTTCTACCGTATATATAAAGTTTAATTACCATGATTAAATTAAAAGAAGGAATAAACAAAATATACCATGCAGTATATGTGCCCCCAAAAATCTAATTCAGAATAAATATTTTTATTCAGTAAACAATGTTACATGCCTTAAGACTTAAACCTAAGGAAATAAGGTGGGACATAAAACATGGGAAAAACAGTTGCCACATGTATGGTAACTTGTGACTGCAGATTTGAACTGTCAAAATAAAGTCCTAGGCGTCGTAAGTTACAACAAAATAGGGCATCGTTTATTTGCCAATCAAGTGGTGGTGCTTACATACACACGCTGTCGAACATGGTTTCTTTGAAGTATGTCCGAAAGGCAGTCCTTTTCACATGATAAATACAAGGACAGGGATTGACTGTTAATTTCAGTCACACTAGCTTTATTGCTTGTGTACTTAAGTCAAAACTTTAGCTGTTTTATAGTTTAGCCACAGCTGACCAGAATATGAAAAAGGGGTTGGTCCTGGGGGATAATAAGGCGTATCACACGGAGAAATGGCGCATCCCATGGGCGCTCGCACACTGAGGCAAGGGGGTGGGGTCAATAGTCGCCTCCCCCCCCCCAATTTCTATTGTCAGCCAGTTAATGTGAAACTTTGATTTTATACCTGACCTCTTTTCTTTTAATCGCTGCTATTTAAACTGCCCAAGGGATAGTTTTATATTAGTTCCAATCATTACAGATTACCGTTTATACATACTACATGTAACAGGCATAGACTGAAAGGGGTTTTATTTGTTGTTTTTTTTTTTATAAAATTTTTAATATTTTTTAAGATTACTGAAAATTGTGTTTTCTCGAAACACGACCGTGTCAGGGGTTTAGAATCATATTTTTAGCAAAGCTTCCAGTTCTTTAAAATCAGATCTCAGTTTCACCTTGGACTGAGGTGATCTGATTTAGATTGTGCCGTGTTATGGCATGTATGTCAACATCTTGAAAATACATGTACTCATTTCCTCAGGCAAACAAATTTTTTTTCGACAAGCCCGATGGGCACCTCACTTCGAATACAGGATGGGCCCGAAATAAAATTAGAGGGGTCCCGGGTGTCGGGCTATCGAACTTTTTCGCACTGCTGGTGTAGATTGAAGATCTGTGAATTGATTGTTGCATTTTGTGGTCACTTACTCGGCCTTCTGCCTATTTTCGTAATTCACACGTTTAACACTTTTCCCAGGATTTAAAATATCCAACGGTATGTCTGGAACAGCGCCAGCTTTTAGTCTAGGCCTAGCATTTGCTTATCCTAGAGCTGCCATTTTTCAGGATCCCTCTCGTAACATTCCTTTGAGAAACGCAATGAGCACAGAGTGCTGTATGGTGTTGCTTTGAAATCGACTCGCAATAATGTATCCATGCTTTCTTTATGTCCTTATCTCTTGGAAAAGAAAACAAAAATGACCACAGCCTTTTCTTAATGTGCCATTACACCCGTATGCAACGCAGAACGGCATTGTCTTTTACTCTGGCAACTGCCAGACAGGATGCTGGAGTCGCTACTATGACGTCACATCATGAAAGTATCGAATAGGCGCGGAAATTATGCATACGAGGTCACGGAAATTCAGCGCCTTGAAAATATGCCAATATTTAAATATTGGTATTACGGTCGCAGATGATACTTCAGAATAAGGTTTTCTTCTGTAGTGCTTTTATTATTATTTTATATTTCCACTGATTTCTGGTCTCCTTTAACACGTTATCCTCAGTCGTTTTAACCCTAGATAATCAGATTTAAAGGAAATAAAATACATCCTAAACCATGCATTTGGTATAGCTGTATTTTGTTATAATATTTAAAAGAGAACATAGTAGTCACGACTCATACGTGAAGGCACTATCTTTTTTTTCAGGGTGAACCCAGTATGTATGACATGGGCTTTAATTGTCTTCCATGTGCCCCAGGATGCGACACGTGTGAGGACTCAAGTCCATGCGTTATTACACTCAACTGGCTGCAAAGGAGCGTTATTTTGGGAATATCCGGACTCATTATGTGCTGCATTCCTGCCCTTGTCTGGTTCACTGTACAATACAAAGATGTCAAGGTAATCACTGGAAATATCAGTCACCTAAGAGATAACACTGCTCTTTCTATTATGCACTTAAAATCGCAAAAGCTTCCGTGTTAGACGTGGCCACCTTAAAATCGACCTTGGACCTTCTGCTGCTTGCCTGGATACGATCAAATCGTATAATTTTAATTCAAACCATATTCGGTTGCTTTTCCAAATATAAACACTATGTGAATACATTGAAATATTAAGTACATACGGATTCACAATGAAACATGGATCTGAATCTAAAAGAACATTTTTACTTCAGTTCCAGTTCAAAATAAACATTTCATTCCAGGTGTCAGTTTTGTTAGTACTGTTTGCTAACTTTTAAAGAAATTTAGCAACAGAGAGCATATCAGATTATGAACTTTCGTTGTAAAGGTTCTATGTACATCGTATTTAGACCATTATATACAAGCGTTGTATGTGCATCGTATATATATATATATATATATATATATATATATATATATATATATATATATATATATATATATATACACACATGTTGCATGTGCATCGTATTTAAGTAACTATATACAGACGTTGCATGTGCGTCGTATTTACGTCATTATAAACAGACGTTGCATGTACATCGCATTTAAGTAATTTTATACAGACGTTGCATGTGCGTCGTGTTGAGACCATTATCTACAGGCGTTGCATGTGTATCGTGTTTAGACCATTGTATAAAGGCGCTCTGTGCCATTACGGATTTATAAGAATAATGCAATACTAAAATAATAAAGCGAAAAGCATTAATCAGGACTCCCCTAACTGTCAGAAAGGAAACAGGAAAAGACAATTATTAACTAAACATCAATTTTTAAGATGTTTTAATGTTCAATGCTCTGCGGTTAATTGTGTCGTCTTGAGAGCAATTATCTCTTTTTGGTTTCTTGGGATCCACCATTCACTTTTGAGAGTTGAGTTACGTGATGAGTTTATACCGCTTAACACGCAAGTCAATGCCTGCGTCGTCTGACACATGGGAAATTATTGTTCGTAAATGAAATGACGGGTCTCGGAAAAGCAGATTGAAATTCTGATGTGTGTAATTGCTGTCCAAATTATAATAAAGAAAAATTTTAAATATTTAAACTTCGTTCAACCGGTAAACCTTCACGAAACGATTTTGTCAATAAATGTCTGCAATCAAATGAAATATATATTGACGCCAGGATATCCATATAGGTAAAAGCATGGGATGTAAAGCCGACATTTTAGACCATGCATCCAAAAGCATACATTTTAGACCATGCATACAAAACCGATATATTTTAAACCATGCATACAAAACCCGTATATTTTAAACCATGCATACAAAACCCATATATTTTAAACCATGCATACAAAACCTATGCATTTTAAACCATGCATACAAAAACATATACATTTTAAACCATGCATACAAAACCCATACATTATAAACTATGCATAAAAAAGACATTCTTTTTAAACCATTCATACAAAAAGCATACATTTTAAACCATGCATACAAAAGACATACATTTTAAACCATGCATATAGAAGACATACATTTTAAACTATGCATACAAAAGACACATTTTAAACCATGCATACAAAAACATACATTTTAAACTATGCATACAAACAACATATATTTTAAACTATGCATACAAACAACACACCTTTTCAACCATGCATACAAAGACATTTTAAACCATGCATACAAAAGACACATTTTAAACCATGCATACAAAAGACATACACTTTAAACCATGCATACAAAAGACACATTTTAAACCATGCATACAAAAGACATGCATTTTAAACCATGCATACAAACAACATACATTTTCAACCATGCATACAAAGATATTTTAAATCATGCCTACAAAAGACACATTTTTAGCCATGCATACAAAGACGTTTTAAACCATGCATACAAATCCCATACATTTTAAATCATGCATACGATGACATGTTAAACCATGCATATAAATCCCATACATTTTAAATCACGAATACAAAGACATTTTAAACCATGCATACAAAAGTATACATTTTAAGCCATGCATACAAAACCCATACAATTACACCATGCATTCAAAGATACTTTAAACCATGCATGCAATTGAATGAATAAGATCCTGCCTTTCAATCTTATGGCATTTTCATACTTAGGTTACAAAGTTACAGCTAGTTAGGTAGATCAAGATGAGGCATGTGATATTCAAAAATACAGAATAAATCTGATTTGAGAATAACTTGAATGAAATCTGAAAAGAACCGCTAAACTAGCTTTTTTCCTGAAAAGTGAAAGGCAAAAATATAAACTAATTGTAGTTTTGATGTTCAAATTACAAAATCAAACCAACATCAGATATTAATTGCGTGCAGGTACAACCTGTCATGTCAAACTGAAAACTGCAATTCCTTCGTAAGTCGACTATCTCAGTGATATTTTACTACAACAACAACTACTACTACTACTTCAACTACTACTAATGCCGATAATAATAATAATAATAATAATAATAATATGCAGCAGCAGCAGTAGTAGTAGTCAGGAGTGTATACGTTGAAAATGCGCCATTAAAATTCTAGCCTTTTTTCCATTTGCATGTGTGATTCCACAGAGGGAATAATTTTCTGTCAAAAATACACACATCTACCTCACAATATCGTTTTATAATTACTGTATGTATACTATATGTTTTGACTATTTAAGTCTTGGGCTAAATAAATTTGAGACAAGACGACAAATGCCCGTTCTATCTCTTAAATGATCGATTCTTCAGAGAAAACATTCAATATTTAAGAAGATGTACGAAAGATTCTGTATGATTTAAAATCAATCAAAACTTACATGGATTCCTTTATTCCATAGGTGACTACATAAAGCACACCAGCAGTTCATATATATAAATTGAATTTGTTTTCAAACTTTACAGGTGCTAAAAGCAGCCAGTCCAGTTCTTCTGAGAATAGTTCTTCTTGGTGCTTTCTTGTTATATTGTCCGGTAAGTAACATTGTATCTGTATAAAATTAGTACAAAATTATATTCGAAAAATGTACCAGCATGACATAATCTCACTCTTAAAAAGACATATACAAAACAATAAATCCTACTGCGATGTGTTGTGGAAGCATCTGGTCACGTCTTTCTCATGTGCGTCTAGAATATATGTATATAATTGATACCGGGTCTCAGAAGAAAATATAGACGATGCTTTTCTTCGCAGATAGCCTACTACTAAATTTCCAAGAAACAGTTTTAGTTTATTCTGGTAGAGGGCTGTAGGACGACAGTAGGTCAATCCTACGATTATGCCAAAAGGGGTCCGGCTACCAGTTCTGGCAACATTATATAAGCTTTTCCCCATACAAATACAGTGGTACAGATTAAATATGACTAGTGGCAGAAGTAAATGAAAACAAAACAGCAACAAAAATAGGTTTGCTGATAGCTAAAACTTCGAGAAAAGAAAATAAGAAGAGAGATATCTTAGACAAGTAAACAATGAAGTTTAAAGACCTCGGAAGGAATTTCGTTTAGCATATAATGCACCTACATCACTCTCAGTTGTTCATTATGAAGTCTGTAGAAGATCAATATTATAGATGCGTTTGTATATAGAATCAAACGAAGAAACATTGAGTAAAACGTCTCTTATTCTTAATGTATTTTTCAAGCAACTTAAAGATATTCAAATTTGTCTCAATTGCAAGAAACTGTGTACCAAATACAAGAGTGTTTATAGAGAACGGGACGAGCATTTCGTTAAGACTAAGTATTTGATTTTTCCTTTAAAGTACATTTTGGTTGCATTTGAAAATGAAATTATATAACTGTCTGTTTCCACCGCACAGTTGCATTAAGGATTGTCTATCAGGTGATTGTCCTTCTGATTTTTTAGGTCGCCACATTGATATAAGATCCTAATATGAACAATAGTGTATTTGCGATCACCAAAAAGATAAAAGAAGGAATCCTATTGTTTAGTGGGATAATACACTTTTTAAAAATATTAAGAAATTTCCAACCTTACATTTTCAAGTAAGGTATTTTTTGTTATTTCAAGTCTGGAATTTTATGTGGAGAAGTTATGGCGATTATGTAAATTGTATATTGTCGTTTCTCTCGTCAGTGGGGATAGCGCTTCATTTAAATAACTTGGTGAATGATAAAAATAATTATATGAAAAGTGGAGAGTTTGTGAGAGTTTCTGCTTTCTGAGAACTGGAGCCAGACGCATTCTCATACGTGGTGTGTGCATGGACACTTCTGGTTATACCTGTAACTATCATGGCAGCCTCTAAATGAAATCTCTCTCATTTATCTCAGTCTGCTTTTAAACATCCATCCCAGACGACATCTGCTTATTTTTTTTAAAAAAAAGGCCTGCTCCTAGTGTGTAATTGGAAAACACTCTCATACCAAGCTTAGTCGGACGGTCGAAAAGTTGCTAGCCTTGTAGGGATACATCTGTCACCCATTACTAATAAAAGTGGATGTAAATTGATTTGATATCGGAGCACTTACTAAACTTTTGTTCCAGTCAAAGTTTATTGTTAAAGTATGAAGGAACTCAGCATATTTATAGACCCGCATCTTCCGCCTAAAACATGAATTTGATTTGTAATATCATTTGCTTATTAAGTAAGTTGCCCGGTGGTCTCTTATTGAAATAGCAGTAGGAATAACTCACGAATTACGAAGTTCTATATTATGTGATTATGTGATGCAATAACAGGGTGTAGCAAGGATGCTGAATGAGTGGTTACTTTGGTATGTTCATTTATCAATTTAGTCTAGCTCAACTAGAAGAAGAAAACCTGTATGCATTTATATGTCAAACAATATTGCTACCCATACGCTTGTATAACTGGGGACAGTAGAGAATGCACACTGCTTGTTCCCAGTTTCTGAACGTTTGAGTTTGCTTTTGTCATGTATACTTGCCGTTCTATAAAAGAATACAAATTTAAACAACAGACGGAAAGTTACTAAAATTTTACCATAAAAAACAGCAAGATTACAATAAGACTGTCTAGTATAGTTTGACAAAAGAAAACGATGCTATCTGTATCTTTCGTTTCAAACGAGAATAAATATGTAAAATATGCAAGTATATCCATGCATAAACATATACATGTAAGCATGTATTGAGCTATATGGAAGACATGTGAAGCAATTATTCGAGTGAAATAATGTATATACTGTATTTTGAATGGAAGAGAATTCCTTCAATTACAAAATGCTATTAGATGAAAAAGAAAATCATAGACCTTCACGAAAAATAAAAATAAAGTCGAGCTCTCAATTGAGCACAAATGTCGAAAATTATAGGATATTTGACTTGCTAATGCTTCGTACTTAATCGACTGGAGCTCCATGTTGCATTCATTAGATTGTCTCAATATCACAATATGTTTTGTGAGATACGACTACAATCAATGTCAAAATTAGCCATGACAGTGCATGGCATAACACATAGGAGTTGTCTTGTCCCACCTAGTACACAATTCATCTAGCAATCAGGCTGAAGGAAACAACTTCTCTAGTGTAGGTCTAAATAACCAACTCCCAAACTCTCTTGCATCGAACTCCCTTACTTTTTGTGATTATTAATAAAATTATCTGATACACTACATCTACCATTTTTCTTATAATTAAATCTTATAAACAAAGTGTACATCTATATTAGTTTATGTCACCTGAATACAAAACATTAACCCAGAGTTCAACGTAGTTTTCAAAAATATGACTTTAAGTACCAGGTCGGGATCTGAAACCCATTATCAGACCCGTACTCCCCGAACCGTTCCAAAACTGCTTAATGTTATTGCAAACGGAATATAATCCATTTTGTATTCTTTCTGAAATGTCCAAAAGTTTTATGTGTGTTTTCTAACTTAATCTATCCATTCAGTCGGTATAGAAAGTAACTCATCGGAAAAGTATACAAGCAATGTCAGTCGTAGAATGTCTTTGAATGCTATAAAAGCCTGTCCTAACAAAATATCCGTCATCATAGTAATCGTTTATAGTATACACTATCTGCCTCATTTTCGAATTATAAATATCTAGTTTGTAAAAGATTATTGATCTGTAAGCGTGTACATAGTTCAATGGATAGTAAGCAAATATATTCGCTTTATTTTATTTATTTTTTCAAGGTCTGAAATATTGATATATTTTGATTCTATTTTCAGCTTATCGTTGGTTACTTTGAGGCCAGCGTTTTAACCTGCTGCTTAAGATTTTGGTTTCGTGAAATCGGATTTTCAATATCATATGGGGCCTTACTATTAAAAACATGGCGGTATGTCTCCATCTCATTCTTCCTTTCCTTTACTTCAAGCGATCATCTTCTAAATATGAAAACAAGCATATAATTCAGTGATCTTTTAACAATAATAATGTAAAAATTGAAACGCATAACTTAAAACAATTCTTTATGGCCAAGCAAAATTATCCTTCATATACAGCAAGCTCATTTCGGATATTTTGTGTTAAAACAAAACAAAATATTCGTCTCTTATAAGCACAAATATATTTCATTATTTGAGTTCATTTTCAAGCTGAGTATGTTTAGGTTTTTTAGGTTTTGATGATAAATTAAATTGACATTTATTCACGTGATAAATATGATATACCTGACTTTTTCCTTCTGTAGAAAGTTAAAAAAAACTTGTATACTTTTTAATTCAATACGAGACTAATTTAAGATCTAGCTTTGCAACTTTACACCCGTTATTCTACTTCTTCCCCAGTTTATAGTACGTAATTTGAGATTTGGAAAGCCAAGAACTGTATGTTTTTGTTTTAGGATCTCGGTGGTATTTCGGGTTCGGTCCGCTCAGAGGATTAAAATCTCTGATGCAGATCTCATCAAGAGGTTGATAGTAGTAGTACTGGTTTTTGCTGCTTATTTAACCGCCCGGACAGTAGCAAGGCCGCCTAGAGTAGTTGAAGGTAATCAAGACTCCGTGAATTTTATTTCATTTTGTCTATATTTTAAAATGTTTAATGCAAGAGAATCTTAAGAATCCCCTCCCTTCGAGATCTCTTTAAAAACCATCTGTAAAACAAGGTCTATAAAAAGCTAAATCCCTACTATTTTGAAAATATTGACGTCATAAGTGTCTTTCGTCTCTGTTTTATTATCTCCTTTGTTTCGTGTATGCTCCAAACGGAACAAAAGAAGAAAGACCAATACGTGTTTGCAACGTACGTCAAAGTATTTTCTTGCTCATAGGACTATTTCACCGTTAGATATCTCTTAGACTGGCACTATTATTTTTTAACTGAACTACAATATCGATCAATATTTTTACTAATTCATGAGGAATATAATACAAACAAAACTGCCATCCAGTGAAGTAGGAATACGACGATACTGCCCTGCACGGACCGTGCGACTCAGGACTCAGCTTCGATTTGTGTTATCATTTTTTTAGTTGAATTTAGACGAAGAAATAATATCAGTTAACAACTACAATTCTAGAGTTTATGGCCAAAGTTTAAATTTCTATATTCCTCCTTTCCTTTCTGCCAATATATTGAATATGTATAATAAAAGCTAGAGTTGGCGTGCCAGAAAGTGACAAATATTATATTAACTTGGGGTGGCAGTGGCGTTTCGAGAGCAATCGAACTATTATGTGCTATTATGGATGAGAGTCAAGTAACTTCGACTCTCTGAAAGATACTCAGATTCAACACTCCAGAAAAACACCGAAGTCTAACATTCTACATAACACTCTCCTTCTAACTATGTATGTATGTTCCTTACACACCAATATTCCTCAAGAGAAAGGTATCACGAATCCATACGTGACACCTCGCCAGAAAAAATTCAAAAGGTGTCTCGTTTGGATTCGTTGATTTTATCAATTTCTTTTATAGGATTGTTATGACAATTAATACTATTGTAGAAAAATGTTTACTTTTTATTATTTACTTAGAGACAAAATTGCAACCACGTTATTTCACGTACAATATCTCACGTAGAACACTCAACTGCTCTCCAGTGACGTAGGTAGCCTAGTTTTCTGTTTCTATTTTAGTTATCAGAGAAATCGATGAAAAGTGAACAATAACAGCTTGCTAAAGATTATAAATGAAGTATAAAAAATGAGCATGGTGTTTCTGCAGAAAAGTAGCTGATTTTAATATGTGGTGGCAGTGGCCGTCGATGTAAGCGAGTGTTCCACCTGGAGAGCAGTTTGCGGTGTGCCTAGGAAAGTTGACGTGATAGTGATTACTTTATCAAGTAATGATGACGTCATCGTGAGCTACACAATAAGCGTTGATCCTGAAAGCGCGGACTAACTTAAAATAATCCTAAATGTGTCCAGTGATAAGTATTATCTTGAATTGTCAAACCGTTTCATATTGCAAGATTGTTCCTGTAATGGCATAAAGCGCAATCTTGTGTAATTATTTTTAATGGTCTAAAAATAAACTTTCTTTTAGCGGAGGATAAAAGAAATTAGAATTTGGCTTCCTTCACACATATATTATACAGAAAGTTACTTGTTTCTCTCTTTTTTCAGCAATACGGTATCGACATGTTCTCTCTCTCTCTCTCTCTCTCTCTCTCTCTCTCTCTCTCTCTCTCTCTCTCTCTCTCTCTCTCTCTCTCTCTCTCTCTCTCTCTCTCTCTGTATGTAGGAGCACGCTAGCGTTTGCCATTGTTTGACTATATTACTATTATTATAATTATTATTATTATTACAGAACAAGCTTATGAACTATTCATAATTATTATATGGACGATATATTATCAACATCATAGTTTAAAATAATGCAAGAAAGTTCAACAACGTTTGTGTTATAATTTTCCTTGAAGGGAGACACGTGGGTGGCCTGAAAGCTTTTCAGTGTTCTTCGGACTGGTGGGACCATTCAGCAGCCATAGGTAACTTTTTTATTTGATTCGTTTGCTATTCTGTTCATAGAAGGTTGATGATGATGACGATGATACAGACGACGATGAAGTCAAAAGAAAGGCAATGATGACAAGACAAAAGCAGTCGTAATGCTGCTGGCACTGGTGATAATCAAGACGCAAAGACGACGATAATGATAATGATACTGATAAGATGATGACGATGACGATGACGAAGTAGACAATACCAGAATACGACGGTGATCATGACGAGAAAGGCGAAAGCGGTCTTGTTGACGACGAAGTTGATGATGATGATGATGATGATGATGATGAGTATTGTGACTACTATGGTGACGATAATGATGAATGTGATGGCTGTGCTGTTGACCTTACCTATAGAATGCATTGTAAAAGCGCATGTGCTGGTATACTGAATCTCTAATAATTTATTTTCCATTGTGCTAGAGCCTGAAATTACTCCCTTCAATAATCTATCTTAGACTGTGCAGACTTTTGAAGTTGCTATTTGAAATAACTAATTGTTTAAATAGTATTTATTATATTTTAAGTCAATCACAACTTTAGGAAATTGGAAATAGTTTTGCTTCGAAATTGTCATCCGATGCTTTACAAGTACAGTATAGCATTACTTGACTGATACCTATACATGTACACATTTTGATCTGGATGGAGGGAGTTGGTGGCGTTATGTGATTGTAATTGCGGAAGAAAATCACCTATTCGTAAGATAGAGTCCGCAAATTTGCCAGCTGAAATTGAACAAGTAGTAGCCATGCTTGCAGTTTAAAGGAAAATGCGAGGAAATTTGAATGGTCCTGGCATTTATGATTATTTTCTAATTAACAGTTCAATCACGACGTAAATATATTCTCTAAGCTACCTATAGTGCGAAATAAAATAACATTTTCTTTTAAAAATTTCGTTAGCGTAGTTATTCTGGAATAATTTACACTCGAAATAGGTGAGAGTGTGTAAATAAGTTGTACAATTTTCGCCAATTTAAGCAATAGGCGAATGGTCCAAGCTCATGAATTGTTCAAGCTAGATGGAAACTAGAGAATTTTTTCAAACCACACAAAGCATAACTGACTGCACATTATTTATTTATTTATTTATTTATTTATTTATTTATTTATTTATTTCCAATTGAGAATCAAAACGCAAAATATCTTAAATAGCAGAGATAATATTTTGAATAGATAGCTCAATTATAGCAAAAACACAGTTTTGGTTCTCTTCCCATTATGTCTACTTGATTTACATGTAGGTAAATATGTGTCTCGTGCTAACATTTTTCTTGTTTGCCAGACACAGGTGACAGACGTTTATCCTACCTTCGTTTTTTCCAAAATGTTTTTTATTTTTTTTAAAAAGCAAAATCTATTTTTTATGTCTTAAGTTCCATACTGAGCCATATAACTTTCAGAATGCAACAAACACTAAATTAAACGTGATCAATTTAACCTATTTAGCGTGTACAAACAAGTACAAAATATCGTGGTTGGAAAGAAAATTTCACCGCACGCCCACCCTCCGAATTTTACATCTTCGGTCCCCAACAGTGTTTTGTCCCTGTTAGTGTTCTATCACCTAACACTTTCTTGCTAATTTATATTTATGCAATAAAAAAGAAATATAAAAAAGTCTGAAGTACGTGCATGGAATTGTCGTTTGTGTTATTTTCCTCCAAAAAAAAGATGTTTGTTTTTGTTTTTTCTCGACACAAGCAAGCAAATGCAGACGAAAAAAATGCACGTGCCACAGAAAGGTTTCATGAAACGCGTTTTAAGCAAACTGGGTATCCGAGCAAAAAGAAAAATCCCAGAATTTATTAGATCTATCTTTCAGCGGATAATTTGTGAAGGAATAATAAATAGCATAATAATAAATAGCATCGTTAATTTGTACTCATGACACAATCCATTGCTTGCACTGAATCTGTTTTAATTTATAAGTGGCCGGCACCAAATTGGCTTGGAGAGTGTTCATTTTTTGCTGATTGTATGGAATGGAAACTGCCCTCAGTAATGATGAATAGTTAACCTCTTATCACAATATTGCAGACTTTAGCATTATTTTCAAATAATAATTATACAAAAATATAATGCGAAAGAACAGATTTTAAAAAAATTAAGCAAGATCCGTCAGTGTTATAAACATAAATAAAATATTGTTAAATATTCAGATGATTTACAGACACTAACAACTATTTTCAATTTTGTCTTCTTAGAGGTTCTCAATTGGATCATTCCTCTCATCTTTTGAACTTGGAACGAACACAGCAAGATCGCTTAGAAATTATTAGTGAAAAGCAGTCAAACTCAATAGCGTCTTCAGTGTTTATTGCATATATTAGTATTGATTATTTCCTGCGGGAAAATGAAAACAAGAGACAGAGATTCATTATTTATAATATACAGCAAGTTTCAATTTTATTGATGGTAGTTTACTGAGAATTGTGAAACAGCCATCTTCGCTTGCCAAGGTTTAGATATGCTATCACATCCACACCTTGGCGGATCGATATAACTATTTCAGAACATCGGGCCTATAAATTTCATTTGATGCATCAAAATCGCTCTTACATTTATAAATGTCACTGTCAACTACATGGCGACCTGTCGGCAGCCCCACCATTTTTGGCCGATGTACAAAGCACGGCAGTTATACTCTATTATTTTGGTTAGTTGGCATTGAATACGTAGGAAAACAACTTGTGAAATCCAATAGATGTCGCTAGTGCAAAGCATTGAAATATCAATAGATCCGCCAAGGCGTAGATGGGTTAACATATCGGAACCTTCGCTAGCGAAGATGTAGAACATTTAATAAGGCATTTTTGTTTCTTTGTTCAGATTAGGCTGTTTGAAGAATATAATTATAAATAAATAACATGTAGCAGATATTAAGACAAGAGCCTTTGTATTGTCTCTTGTCATTTAATTAGTGGAGATTTGTGGCTTGTCGACAATTTTGAAAGTTAATTGTGTTCGCGCATGGGCGACCTTATGCTTTTGCGATTGCTGGAATATAACCTTTGAACGAGACAGTTGCAAAGTCTTTGTCCCTTCCGTTGCAGAATTTGTCAAAAACAGATGTCAGCGATATCAGTGGGGCCATCCAGTGCAGTTTCAGCTACACTGTAGTTTGAAAATATGAAAACTTCCAACTGCTCAGAAAAGCATTTTGATTAGAATATGTATTTTATCTCTAACATATGCTGGCCTATTCATCAATATCCTTTAAATTAGGAAAACTCTAAAGAGTGAAGTAAAGCGAACGACACTCGATGGGACTAGAATTTAAGAACCACCGTTATCATATCCCGCTTCAAAAGTTATAACCAAACCAAACACTGACACAAGTCGTTCAAAGGCCCCAGTTAAACTTAACAAGTAATATGTTCCTCCATAAATCTAACTGACGGGATGTTTGAAAACTTGATGCAGTTGATGACAATGAAATTTTTTGTCAGGTGTGCTTGGCAGGCTCCAATCAATACTTTGGCTGTGACAATTGTTCCAGCTGGCATCCTTTTGAATGTTTAGACAACCGATGAGCAAATATCCGCTGACTTGCGCCTTTTGTGCAAGACACCAAGGCTATTCAATTTATGTCGGCATGCTCAAGAAGACGAATGAACGGTGAAATCTAAATCAATGTGAACTGTATTTATCGTACATCCCATTGTTTTTTTGTAATTATTTTCTTTATCTAGTTACTTCTCTGGCAGAATACATCTTTATTTCAGCAATAAAAAAAAAGACCCAATATAATATCGAATATCACAAACGTATAGATGTCAGAAAAATAGTTGTTGTTTTCAGCATGTTTAGAAACTTTACTTTCAAAAAGACTTGTATTACAATTCTGCATTACTCTACCATGTGTTCTTATGTACAATTTGCGAATTGTCAAGTACTTATTGACAAAACAAAATAAGTTCTTTTATGAGGTATTTAGCAACTTAAATGACTGACCGAGCAATGGCACTGAACACGTCATTGTCTACGACTCGAGACCTATACTAAAACGATAGATCCTTTACAGCCCGAAGTAGACTGCTGAGGAACTTGCAGTATCATGGGATATCTACATGGTCATTATCCAGATAAATACAGGAAAAAATGCACTTTGGAAGTTTATTCTAGAGACGATTTTTTAAAATTTTTTAAAATGACAGAGCACGATTACACCACTCTATGCAGCTATAGACGTGGTTATTTAACCTCTACAGCATTGAAGCCGTTCTTGTAGCGGAAACGAGTTCGGATCATCGACGTTTTACTATCACATCTGAAGCATCCGAAAAATCTGGCCTATATGAATTTTCCGCTAAGTATTAATCATCGCGTTCCTAGTTAAACCACTGAAGCTTTAATTTGTGTTGAGTGCATTCAAATAAACATGATTAAGAAAACAGCTTGATAACTTTATCATGGTATTTAAACTTCCATTTTAGGTGAACTACTTTTCCTACTCTGGGGTATACGATTGTGTATAGTTGTAAGAAAAGCACCCTCCGAGTTCAACGAAAGCCGATTCATAAGCTGGGCGATATACAATGAAACCCTTCTTTCTTTATTTTTAAATGTTTCAATGTGAGTACCGAATTTTATCTTTCTACTGTTTCAATAGTGTATGTGAATATCATATTTAACTTTCTGAATATCACCTTCTATCTCAATAGTGTCTGTGAATATCATATTTAACTTTTGAATATGACCTTCTATCTCAATAGTGTCTGTGAATATTAAATTTAACTTCTGAATATCACTTTCTATCTCAATAGCGTCTGTGAATATTAAATTTAACTTTTATATCACTTTCTGTTATTAATTTCGACTTTTAAATACTTGTCGCTGATGCAATGTATATATCTCTTTTGTGATAATTGGAAATGCCTATATCGTACTCGTAGTTTTCTATTTGATATTTAAAACTGTATTTCAATATTTTGCCTACAGAAATTCAGATTTAGTTATACGATGCAGTTAGAAAATTCTCAAGAAATCAAAATTTTCATGGATAAAATGAAATATAGTCCATGTCTCTTTCAGGATATTTCTTCAGGATCCTTTTCCCGCCAATCCAGATCTGTTATATTTAGTGATATTTATACATGCAAATTTAAGCACAACCGTCACGCTTACTTTTCTTTTTGGCAGTAAGGTAAGATCTTTTCTCGGGGAGCAGGTGGGGGAGGAATGACATGTGAAATATTTCAAACATGAAGGCCTTCTGAGTGGGGTTGGTGTATGTGTGGGGGTGGAAGAGGGAAGGATGTGTGTGGGGGTGAGTGGACGGATAGAGCGGATGCGGAAGGAGGTGTCTTTTATTTCCAGTTCATTAAAACTACCGGCTTTTATTCCCCTAAGTTGCCAGTTTTTATTGTGTTCCCTTAATACCTTATCTAATAGTATAATCCTGTCTACTTCTCAAATAATAGTATTGGATATAAGTTCAAAAAAATCTGAGCAATTATCAGAAAAAAGAAACAGCTTGAATATAGATAACTAATGCCTATTCATTATACAAAACAACCGTTTGAATGGGATTAAAC
>JAECUM010009067.1:0-21017 GCA_016617855.1 Megalonaias nervosa
TTTGTTTTCTTTGCTCTTCAGTATAAACGTATGCAATAGCAAGTGAATATAGCGATCACTAGATTGATTCACTTAGATAACCATAGTGCAATCAACAATTACATAGCAGACTCTGACGTAGCTTTTATCAGTGTCCTTGGGGGCGTTGTAAACATTAATTATCACGCAGAAAATAATTTCGAACAAAGTGATCTTGACAAATGAGTCTTGGTCCCTTTCCTAACAAAAGTCTTTTTTCTTGCTTTATTTATCTTCACATCTTAAAACGTATCTTTTAATAGTCACTATGTACCCAGTATTCTGCTGACATGCCATATAACCACATGCATACATACTGTGACAGGGCAGAAACGACAAAGAACGAGAAAAAAAGAAAACGTTATTTTCTGTGGTATCAAATTACAGATAATATAATATAATGAGTTGATACAACCAGAGATCTGTTGGTTTGTTGTTGGGTTTTTTTTAAAAATTTCGTTTGAAAATTTTCTTCAGAAACTATTATCATTGTCACCCTTTGACCCAAGCTTTGAGTAACCTTGGAGAGGCAGTCATCTTTATGAACCATTGCAGGCGAGGTCTCACATGTAAAGCATTCAGGCCACGCATCAGTAATCATTCACGTGTACAGCTAATCTGTTGAGAATGATAATAATACACTATGTATAGTCATTCATATGGAATGTTTAAACATATTTCTTCATACGTCCAAATGTACTAATTCAGAACGAATCTTCTTTTTAGTCTTTGATCAGTATCGCATGGAAAAATCTATGTGGTCCCTGAATTTCCTAGGGCAAAGTTTGTTTGCCCTATAACTCTCGCAATGTAAAGAAAGCATACACTGATTTGTGTGCTGTGGGAATATACTTCAAATGCCACAAAGCAAACAACCTTGTCTCTCCTTAAAATACAGAAATTAATTTTAGGGTGTAGGCATAGGGCATGTTTGAAAGTATAATAATATAATAATACAATTTTAAAAGAAAACTAAATCATGTTAACGGCTCTTTTTGTGACTTACCGCTGAAGTTCACGGAGTGAAAATAGCCATGCAGAGTTCACGGAGTGAAAATAGCCATGCAGAGTTCACGGAGTGAAAATAGCCATGCAGAGATTGCAATCTTGTGCCAGATGCACAACAAAAGTTACGAACTAACCGTATACTAGACATAAGATACGGGAAAATTGACGTTTTAGCTTTGTAAGCCCCCTCCACTCCCCAACTGTATTGAACTTTTCACAGTTATTTAATTGTATTTCCTTCCTTATTAATTTAGTGTAAACCACACACACACACACACACACACACACACACACGCAGACACACACATGCGCGCACGTTTCCTTAAATGATAAAAAATCTACACGTCCTTGCTTGGTACCTTTCATGTCCCATTTATATTTAATCTTGGAATGTGCTTTAAACAGGATACATTTTTTAACATTGCCATCATCTACAAACACGTAAAGTTCAATGGAAGCCAGCAAAAAATTCAGTTATGTATCGTACACTGATCACCGTTTTCAGTTTTTGGTGAATATATCAACCAGGAATCAGCTAAAATATAAACAAAATTTCAAGGTGTAGTTGGAAGTGGAAGTGTGTTCACTTTGTAGCATATATTTGCGTTCAGAGAAAATCTGAAAAGTATTATTTCATATTATATGGAAGCTGGGTACAGTAATCCTCTTATGTTATCAATGCCTCTATCACTATTTTATGTTGGTATTCATTGTAGTGAAATTCCTTGCATAGAAATAACTTCAGAGAGTACGTGAGCAGTTGTCATATTGCGTGCATGAGCAGCAGAGAGGGTGAACCCTACAACTTTTTCCGAGGGTCCGTGAGCAAAAATTAAGGTTCCTACGAAGGGCTAAAATAAGATCAATAACGCTAAACCGAATCCGCTAACCGAACATATTTCAACAACAAAAATCGACTGGTTAGTTTGATTTTGTTACTCGTTCATTGATATATTTTTTTTTTAAATTTTAGGCGTGTTTTGTTTGCGTCTCACAGATATTTTTTTGTCAGCCCACCCTCTCTGCTGCTGTGGTTTTTATCCAAATATTGTATCAAGTCCGTTACGATATCTTGACCTCGGATCATGCAAATTTATTGTTATAAAACCAAACGGAATAGCTTGCGCGTGTGCAAAGAAATTTTTTAAATTTGTTCATGTCCATGTCCCCAGAGCACCAAGTATAATAAATATTTTGCAGCGTATGATTATCAACTCCGTTAAACACAACTAAAATATTACAGTTATCTCTGATCACTTTTGGAATTTGTGTATAACGCTTTGTAACATAAATCACGTCTGTGTTTTTATGTCTACCTCGAGAAAATATCCTAGCTGGATTTGATTGTTTGTCCAGCATGACATCATCGTACACTACTAAATTATTGATACGTCCATCCAGGTCATCTACAGATGGCGCTTCATTAATATCAGTTATAAAGTCAATAACGTCACTGTCTTCATTTAACGATTTTGCATTTTCATTAAAATCTTTAAGTACTTCATAGCATCGCTGATCATCTACAGATGGTGCTACTAAATATAATTTATCCCACTTCAGCCATCTCATTATCACATTAAGCAATAATTGCGTCTTCCCACTTCCAGATGGACCTATTATTATCATTCTGATAGAATTCGGTAGTGCTGGGTGATGCTTGACTGGCTCTTGTTTTCGTGTCGCCGAAAAGTCAATTATATCCATATGATAAATAATATGAATTTATATTGTGTTCGATGCAGGGCAACCACCCCAACCACTGTATTAACAACAATAATAACAAAAAATAAAAAGCGCACACTGACAGGTAAGTGTGAAAAGTGTGGCACAAAAAATATAAATTTATTTCAAACACAGCGACGGGAGGTGATATTGCTGCATCGTTGGGAAAGTTACCAGGGGTTCCGTGGGCGAAATATCCCGGGGAAAAACACTTACCAGGATACAATTATTGTGGTCCTGGAACTCGACTTGATATTCGACTTGATGATCAAGATCAACCAAGACCAGGAGAGTATCCAATAAACAAGATTGATCAAGCGTGTTACGTTCATGATGTTGCGTATAAAAGTAAAGATTTACAACAACGGCATCTTGCAGATGTGAAATTGATTCATGCGTTAAATTCTATACCTGATGAATCTCTCAGAGAAAAACTCGCTAGTTTTCTAGTAAAAACTGCTATGAAAGGTAAAATAATGCTAGGAGCTGGGTAATTAATTATATAAATATTATAATGGAGTCCATTTATTATAGCCCAGGAGGATATTGGAAGGGCAGAGCAGCTATTAGTAAACTTGCTGAAGCAGCAAAAGTCTCACGTGCTGTTGCTGCAGCGTGGTTAGCACGACAGTCAATATGGCAAATCTATCTACGTCCACCTAAAAAAATTCAGTACGCGTATTCTGATGTCAGCGTTCCCAATAAAGTTCATCAAGCAGATATTTTGTTTTTACCGCACGATACTATTAAAACACATGGACGTCAATCACGCACATACAAATACGCGTTAACTGTCGTTGACGTTTCAAGTAGATATAAAGAAGTGGAGCCGCTATCAACAAAAACAACATCTGAAGTTGCATCTGCGTTTGAACGAATTTATCAACGAGGACCATTACGATGGCCACAGTTGCTACAAGTTGATCCTGGCAAAGAATTTCTTGGTGCAGTATCATCGCTGATGAAAAAACATAATGTCAAAGTCAGACAAGGACACACTACAATTCATCGTGATCAGGCAATAGTTGAACGATTTAATCGAACACTGGCTGAGCGGTTATTTGGATACCAGTATGCGAAGGAAATAATTCAGGCAGATACAAGATCTCGTGAATGGGTTGCAAGATTATTAAGTGTGATAGCTGCGTTAAATAATGAGATTACTCGTGCAACTTCTATGAAACCTGTTAATGCAATTACAAGGAAACATATACCCCGTAGCGATGGTTACGGACAACGACGTGACTTTTCAAAACAACCAGTGTTAGGTAATGTGACTGTAAGGTATTTATATGAACCTGGTGAACTTGAAGGGGGTAAAAAAAGAGCAACTGATCCTATCTGGAGTGTGACTACACATAAAATTTCTAGCGTGGTTAGATCCACGGGTAGACCCGCCATCTACAGACTGGATTCAAATGCTCCTCAGCGTAGATTTGTACGTGAACAATTACAAGTAATTCCTGAGGACACACAATTACCACCACGTTCACTTTTGTAAATTAGCGCCCCGACGTCGATTGCATTCAAGACATGTCAATATGACATTATCACGTGTGTGACCAAGATCACTATTAATTCTGTCTACGGAAAACTGTCTTGGATTATTACTTGAATATTCCCATAGCATATTACAGTTACAACTTGCACAATGATTATTCTGTCGTTGTTTTAGTGTCATAATTAATTTAGCATCAATATCAAAATCGCGATTATTTTTTTTTGTCACACTGCTTATAACCAAATAGTTTTTTTCTTACTACACCAACAACAACTTTGTTGTCGTCGCTAGCAGTTTGATTATTATTCACAATAACCCTGTGTAGTTGAGATATTCTTCTGACTCGAGACACTGCGAGATAAACTAAATTTGACCATTCTATTCTATCATCGACAATCCAGATATTTGTATCAATAATAGTTAATCCTTGTGACGAATGAATCGTTATGGCATATCCCAATTTCCACGGTGAGTTATTCATACTCATTGCGCTTTCAACAACATCAATATCAACAAAAACAATATCATTCAATACAAGATTTTGTTTTTCATTTGTTCCTGGAATCTCAACTTCAATATTTTGTCGTCGAGTATCCGCTGGGCGATAACATAATGGTACAGGTAACGTTGGAAATCTTTCCTTGTGTAACAGAAATAATCTTTCTTGCAATTCATCACGAACTATTTTTCTACTCGCAACTATTAAATCATTTGGTCTCCATAAATTCCAAAAATCGTTCACAGGAGTTTCCGGAATTATTTCAAGCATTATCTCACATTGTATTTTATCTGGCTGTAGTCTGATTAATCTTTTAAATTCTTTCAGAGGTTCATCAATAGCTCTATGATCATCATTTATTTCTTAATAATAATCAACAAACGTTTTTAACCACTCGTGCGGAGACTGCCCAACGAAAGGCGGTGGTTGGCCATGATCGCCACACATAATTATCGCAGTATTTTTTGTCAGTAACCAATCAAGAAATATTTTTAATGTTTCTAATGATACTGTACAAATCTTATCCCAGATGATGATTTTGGGAATATATTTCTCACCCATTCGCTCAGGTGTCCATGTATCTCCACACCATCTGAAGAAACTATGGTATGTACATGATTTTACTTTTCGTTGTTTTATTTCTCTTGATAGTCTGTGTGTAGGTGTCAACACAATCATGTCCGAAGTACCGTGACGAAATAATTCAATAGCACGTGTTGTTTTACCAGAACCTCCAGATCCATTGAGATAAATGGTTTTATGTCTGGCTACGGGATCAAATACACATGGTGATGTTGATACTGGTATTTGATTGTCATTACCGTAGTATATTTCCTCGATATTAACGTCTGCTGATTCAGAATAGTCAAGTATACTTTCTTCTTTTATTCTCCATGATCCCCATTCGCAGCTACCGAGTAACGGTTTTACCAAATCCACGTACGCGTTACTTATATAAAACAAATCCGTAGCAACTCTGACAGAGTAACAAGGAAATCTATTTATCATCGATAATAAATTTATAGAAACGTAAGCGAGCATAAAAGATCTTAAATGAGTAAATTGCGGTGATTCACCATCGATATAACTCACTACTGTACTTAGTTTGGTTCCATCTGACAAATAAGCATCATTTCTGCTTATAAAAAAATGTTCCTTTGTTCGTTGTATCAGTAATTATAAAATCCAACTCGGCATCGTCCATTATTTATCTTGTACAATGCCGTTTATGATCATACGAACCGCCTTGAGTAAATTTACCAATTATTTTTCTACCGAGATCTTTTGCAACTTTATTTTCATATTCAATTGTATCCCAATCTTCATCTCCTGACTCTGTCAGGGGTGAATGTTTATTTTGTTGTGGTAACCAAACTTGTTTCTGCGGATGATATGATATAATAGCTTCACTTACACTCAACGACATTAAGATTTCAGTATCAAGCATGTATCGTAATAGCACCATCGGAACCCAATATTTTTCTGAGAAAAGTCTACCAAACCACGCATAAACGATCGGATGAAGATTATTACGAAACGTAAATGATTTTACACAAGCGAATCCAGTTAAATCAAAATCAGGTAATGGTCCATTTATCGCAACTCTTGTCATTTCATGTGTCGGATGTCCAAATCGATCAAAGTATTTAGAACATTCTCCGTATCCAAGAAAACTTCCAGGATAACACGCAACCATATCAACGGATATAACTTTATGATGATCGTATCGGATATTCCATAATCCACCATGTCCATATTCGACACAACTTTTCTGAACATCTTCAAGGAATTCTGTTCTCGTCGGCGACCATAAATGTTTCTTCTGAGTAGCGTGAGCAGCAATTGATGGAACTGTAAAACAATTATTTAGTAATTGTTCAACTTCAGTATCATCAGAATTATATTCACGCCAAAGACGTTGTGCAAGAGTCTTCATTTCTTCATGGAGAGATTCTCTACGGTAAATCTCTCCATTAGGTTTTACAAATTGATCGTAATTCACGGATTCTGAACTCTGAAATAACCAAACAGATACAGGATCATTCTTGTTGATATCGCTGATAGCATCAAATATATAATCGTCATAAAATCTGACTATTCTATCTCGTGGAAATATTGTTACAGCATCAGTCCATGCATGTGCGTTATGATCAATGATTGTTATTGGGGTTCCATTTTTTGTATATTTCGGTTTGTACAAAAATTCTCCGGTTAGTGTTTTTACTGTTATTGGAAATCTTAATTTCTTTTCTAGCTTAGCAGCGTCACTGATAGATGCTCCGGTATCTTTAACTGTTTCTGCCCACGCATTTATTTTTTTACGTCTTAGATCAGTTAAACCGTTTCCGCGTATTGCTTTTGAGAAATGTTCCATAACTCGCTCAGCTACACAGTTTAGTCTCCTTGACAATTTCATTGGTTTGAGATTATCAACACTAGGTTTATCATTTAGCGGAGATATCGCATAGATAAATGCCGTTACAGGATACGTTCGTTCACAATACGGTTTATCAATACCAGTCAATGTTCCTGGCTTAGATTTGTTATTTAATGTAACAGTATTATTTCCAGTATGAAGTCGTACAGGTTCACGTTATCACGGATAATCCAAGTGTCATCATCTGTCTGCACAATAAATTTTACTAGAATAATATATCGCTGATTGTCTAGATAGTTAATAATATTTTTACCTCGTTCGTCACGCATTCTAGCATCGACAACAACACCTTTGGTGTCGTTCATGATCGTGAATGTTGACCAAGTTTGAGCTGCACCATCATTGCGAAATTCTTTCTTGGCTTCACGGATACGATCGGTTATATCACTATTTATCAAAGCCAGATCTTGCATCGAAAAATTAAATTTAGATTTTCGTAGTTTGTCAAGATCAAGTCTTGCGGTGGGAGGTTCAATTGTGGATAATCTATCAAATTCCTCCATGCTATATTTAAAGCAAATACATGTTTAATTAAACTTTAATTATATATATAATGATTCAAACAAACAACCGATGCAGATGGCTTATGATAGGATTTTCTCTTCCTTGTAATAAATCATGCGTAAATGAATTTTGTGGTCAACACATGCAAAGCTTTCGCAGAGGTAGTCTAGGACCAAAACCGTGTTTACGATGCGGTGTTGGAGTCAGAGGAGAAACTCGGTTATGTGTGCAATGCGGTGGTAAAAGATACAGAGAGCTGAAATGATATTATGATAAGAAGTCGTCAGGTGAATCTCCCATAAAAGCCGCTGAAGACTATTTGGCCAGATTTCAAAATAATCATTAGACAAATAATATTATATATACAAATGGAGCAAAATGAATTTGTTAAACATCCTATCATTAAAAATTATGAAGCGTCTCGTGATGGTGTCATCAGAAACTGCAGATTGAAAAAACCAGTCGGTTATGTTACTAATACTGGATATATCATATTTAGTGCTGGAAATAAAAATTATCTATCTCATAGGTTAATATTTGAATGTTTTCATGGGGTCATCGAAGATGGACTTGTAATCGATCATATTAATTTAGACCCGAAGGATAATTCTCTAGAAAATTTACTAATTGTCACACAGAGTCAAAATTGTAAGATAGGAAATACTGGTATTAGTTGCAAGACTCCTAGGTCAGTTATATCCACTAATACAGAGACAAGTGAAAAAATTATATTCCAATCGATATACGCGGCTGGTAAATATTTTAATATTATACCGAGTTCGGTACAACGTGTGGCAGATAATATTACTAAATCAGCATTTTCGAAAAAATTCGAACAAAGGATCACGTTCTGGTATGTACAATGAAGCAAGATAAATCCGTCATCGCTGATAGAGCAATCAAGTAGTTGTCTCCCTTTTTTTGTTATTGCGTATACATGACCACACATTTATTTTCAGTGATATATGTCTAATCCCTCGAACATTAAAGTCTGAGGAATATAATCAAACACAAAAATCTGAATTCTTGACGTTGTCAAGGAATTTATTCTTTGACGCTGTCAAGATGATATTGAAATCCGTGATAGTGGATTTATACATTAAGCCATGTACGCGGTAGTCATTATCGATTTTTTTTTCTAGACTACATGCATCATTGAAGTAGGCGGAATATACCAGAATAATATCGACCCAACGCATTTACTAACACTGTTACGGTTGATAATACAGTATTTTTAAACGAATCAGAAATGGCTAAAATGTGTAAACTGTAGATTTTCCCGATTTATTTTATATTTTATTCAGAAATCTGGTAGTATATACTAATCGCTTACTTGTAAATACGAGTCGAGAAAGATCTGGGTTACAAAATTGAATTCATGTGTGAGACAGTGCGAATAGTTATATACTTAAATTTAACTATATATTCATAAGAGCTCCGATAGCCGTGGGGTTAAGGCGTCGGAACTTTGTTCGGAGTGCGGATCCCCTAGTGTAAACTATCTGCGTGTTCGAGTCTCCAAAAATTCTAAAGATATATTATCTTGCATTCGGCGAAAGATGCTATTATAATTGGGGGCGCAAGCAAGCCCCATGAGATTTCATGTACCCTTACCACGTCGAAAACGTGGTGAGTGCAGTTTTGCACTTACCCCGGGGTTTGATTTGGGGGGTTGTTACATGAAATAAACAGCAGGGTGATGTGAACTCGTGACCTTGTGACCTCACTGAAGGATACCCACATAGGGACATTCAGAAAGAATGTCCGCTGGACTAAAAAGTCTCAATAAGGTGCCTGTGGACCATAAGACAGGTCTTAACCATGAAGAGTGCCTGTGGGCCATAAGAAAGGCCTTTACCAAATAAAAAAACGGACTCTTAGGACCTTATTGGCAAAAGACTTTACCGGCAAAAGGGACCCAGTGGAACGGTAGACTGAGCGTCATTTTTGAAATTATAAAATATTTTATTTTTTTTATTTTTATTCAGAATATATTTTTATTTAAACAAATAATTTATAATATAAAAAGTAATGAATCACGAAAACATCACATCAATTATTACTGCTATTAAAAAATTACAACATGACGGTATAAAAATATCCGATGAGCTTGATCCTGAAAAATTGATGAGCGATTTTGAATCATTACAATTAAAAAAATCATACAATAGATATACCTTGCCTTCCGATTATAGATTCATAAAGTTAACTCAGCAGGCGATGTTACGATCGCTGGCAGCAATCACGGATACGCAAGTGAAATTATTTATTCCTCTTTCACGGGCCATCGAAAAAGTTAGGTCAGAATTATCTCATGAATACGAAACGAAAAGACTCGTACACGCTCGTATAAAACAGCTAAGAGATATCATGTCGATGACGGAGTTGATGAACAAGAACGCAGAAGAGTTACTAACTAAAGATAAAGACGAGTGCGACTCTGATCATGGTGGCTGTGTCACCAGTGACTCCGTCACCAATGACAACGAAACTAATAGTGTTGTATCAGAATAATTCATTTCTGATCCCGGTGACACAGTCACTGACGTTGTCAAGGATAAAATCATAGGTAAAAAAAATAAATAATTATTTGATTTTTTTTTTTTTTTGCCTGGTGTTTTCCGCCGTGATGTAATTATGATTTCGTCATTACGAACGTGGAGATCTTACGATGACGCTCTATCAGGGTGAGATCTAAGATCTTACATACAGGTTTATATTTAACGACTCTGACCTAAGATCGAGCAAGTGGCCAGACTGGTCAGTAAGTTTAAAATGTGTCCGTGATAAGAGACTACTATGGCATCGCAGATAAACAACATTGATTGGTTCTGATACAATCAAATAACCTGGTGGGACTTGAGGCGTAAATGAGTAGAGAATGTATCCTTGTTGGGCCTGATTGGATTTATCAGTGTTAACTTGATAACTGCCGTCGATAACATCACATACTAGATTGACAGCGATCGTTGATGTGATATTGACGAGACCCGGTGAGACATGACGGCAGCCCCCGTACGGATCATTATTGTGTCGAAGAATACCTGCTGGTGGGGATATTTTTCTCCACGATTCGAGGATTTTTGGAAAATTTTCATTGACAAGATTAATCATTAATTGTTTGAATTCGCCGATTTTACATCTAGTATATACTTCTTCGTAAACTTTCTCAATTGCATCATTCGCATTTTCTAGGTCTCTATGACGCTTATACGCATTTTTGACCAAAACATATTTAATATATTCAAAATCAAATAATACTGAATTCAGATGTTGAATTGCTTTTATGAGATTTTTTTCACATCATTGCTGTAATAATATGTCAAATCAACGATTAAATTTTTGAAATTGGTAAACATTCGGTTAAATTCATCTACGATGATTGGGATTGTAACATTGATAATATTCATATCCCATGTTAAACGACCATCTTCACTTAGATCAGGAATTTCTGCTTGTCCATCAATAAAAAATCTATTAATGGACCACGGATAATTATTTCGGTAATCTGGAATTTTGAAGAATTTTCGATTATTTGTTAGAAATTCATCTTGGCGTGGTTGTGACGGACCTTCATATGGAGGTGCAATATCTGGCCATCCTAACACTTATCTGATCATGGATTGATATATATCAACGGCGTAATCCGGTGATAATATTTCGCTGGCCGAAGACAGCGTTGGCTCGTGGACGGTAATGGCTATCTTTGATTCTTTTCCTGTGATGGATTTAATTCTGCGCTGGAATTCTTCATTGATCTGTTCTATTTGATAACTGCCCGTTGGAATACTAACTACTTGCCAATCAGGAGTTCCATCGGGTTTATTTTTATTTGCAAATACTAATGAATTATTCGGTTGTAGTCCACCAAACGATTTTGACCTAATATTTGGCCAACTATAATAAACTCGTAATTGCGCTAGCGCTATCTCGGATGCTGAAATTGCAGTCGGAAAATTAATACTGAATTCAGGCGAAGTTGAACTCGCTGATATCATGATGGTTCTTACCGGAGCTGTATTAGTGACGATCTGTTGTAATAATTCCTGAGATCGCTGATCGAACGTTGACATTATTATACTATTATTGTTTTAAATCACCGACGACGACATCGTCGACGACGTTGTCGTCGAATACTTCATTGTAGATCTTTATTGCGATACTGAATTCTTCGTCGGTGATTATTCCATCATTAAGTGACGAAGAAATCAGTGATAATTTAGAGTATGCGGTCGTTGCTGTGTGTAATTTCATCATGTACTCGTTCAATTTTTCATTCGTGCAGGTATTTATCTTTTACGCGATTATATTAAATATTCCAGCGATTGTGGTTGACGATGAAACAGTGATTGTTACAACGATCGGCGCCGTCATCGTCGCTAGCGATGCTAATACTACACCGGTTCCAGCAACTAGCGTAGAAACCGAATAAACCATGATATCAACGATGACCGCACGTATACGATATTTCTTTATTTTTGCTGTATAATTATCGATGATGGTTTTTAGTTTATTCTGCCATGTTATTACTTGATCGTATCTGTATCTGTTAACATCTATCATTATACTTTAGTTGTTATCGCTGTCTAAGTCGTTGTCCTTTAGACAATGGGTGGTGTTTCAGCTACAAATTCTATGCAACATCAGTAAGTCGCCGAGGTTGATTTTTTACCATCTGATACCAGCATAAACGTTTCTTCGGTATCTTTATTCAACACTACAGATACAGTCCCAGAAAAATTATCGGTTGAATAACGCCATGAAAATGTAGTAAATATTATAAATTTTGCAGAACTGAAAACGGACAACCTGTACACACCGGTTACTTCCGCGGTATGTTTAATAGTGTTATTTTGCGGTGTCCACGTTGATGATCCTGATGATACCGTATACACGATATTGTTAGCTCGTCCGTGAGGAATTTTAATCAGATTAGTTTTTTGAACGATATTAGGAATTCCACTGAGAATATCGCTGAGTTTCGTGTTTATGTCGGTGAGTTTAATATTAACGGTTGGTGGACTTCCAAAAAAATCATTAGTGGTTCTGTTCACGTTTCTGTGAAAATCCATAAACAGTTGTACATGATTAAAAAATTCAGTTCTAAATGCGGTCATTCCATCATTGATCGTCGACAACGCAGTTGTTACTGGAATTTCCTTATCGTCTACATTTTTCTTCGTTGCAGCGTCGAGATTATCCGTCGGTTCTCCTACATTGATAATTTTATTGTTATTCATGTTAATGGCGCCGTTCATTGTATCGCCGGTTTTTAACAATCGTTCACTTATGCTATCTCGGATCGACGACGAAGTAACAATACTAAGAACAAGTTTGCCCTCTTTGTCATATACAGCAACAAAACCTTCTCGCGATAATCGATTACGAATAACAATATCGTTGATTGAAATATTACTCGTCTTCAATTTTCCTTTACGGTTTTGAAATACAACAAGTTCGTTTGGATCAATGTTGGCAAGATTGAGCATGTCAGATAATTCATCATTGATCTGTTTTGTTACTTGCTTGAGTAAGTCTTCACCTGGCGCTTGTTGAGGTTTGGTTTTAGCTGATCTTCCATAAATATCAACCATTATATTTACCAATGTCTGTTTAAAACATGTATGCGCGGCTGTGCCTGGTGATGGTATATTCGAGTACAGTTTTATGAGGTGGTTTCGTTGATCTTGATACAGCATCAAGTACTGCTAGTGCTTCATGGCCACATATCGGCGGGTCGGTTAATGTTTGTGTTGGTAGTGTTGAATACCAGATTGGAATACTTTGAAGTCTGTAGATATATTTTAAAAATTCTTTTGGTGGTGCCAGTCCGTACGAATCAAAATAAATAATACCCCGTGGATCAATTGCATATGCAACCCAGTGAGTGCCACTGCCAGAGCTTTTATCGAGATTAATAATACCTGTTTCTGACAGATTTGGATTTTTCGGTAATTGATCACGCATAAAAGCACCTCTAAAATTTTTTTATATTTAATCGCGCAGCAGCATCAAGTAAATCAAAATTCGATAGTGGAACTATCGTAGGAAAAATCAGCGAGTTCCTGGAATTCTTAATCCTTTTCCCCAAACGTTGTTTGGTCGAGACCCTGGAAGTCTCAGACCGAGACCCAAATGGGTCTGCGTTCGGGATCGTCGTCGTTGTCTTTTTTTAATCCTTTTCCTGTTGCTTTGTTTAATACCATTCCAGCAGCTGTCCCAACTGCACCTAACGCAGCAGATTTTGCAACAGCTGGAGCGGCTGCGGATATTAATGCTGGAATAGCTGCGAGAGGCGGAAATATTCCTCCGGTTTTAATAGCATCCTTGATTGCACCCACGGAAAGATTTAATCGTATGCCTTTATTGGCGTGTTTAACTTCGTTGAATCTTTTAAACTGACGTTCGGTCAACGATAATTTATTTGCACCGCTCATTTGTTCTTGTTTTAATGATATTTTTGTTCCGCATCGTGATGCTAACGGTGATTGTAATCGTTTAATCTGACCCGGGGTCAGACTGACACTGACATGATGATATGACATTTATAATTTTATTCATGATTTAATTACATGTTTTCTACTGGCCCATCAATAACTCTCATTCGTCCACCAACACCTTCAAGTAACATTGATTTATCGCTGAGTATAACAGCGATTGCTCTGTAACCACCAGGAATAACCGGTGGACCAGGTATTCTTGGTGGTGATCATTCTACACGAGCTCGGAAGTGTATATCAACGACAGATTGCCTGAATAAATCTAAATGTTCTAACGAAAAATAATATATCGGATACAGCGTTTTAAGATCCCGCTGAGATATCTGCAAACCAGAGTCAACATTCTGATCACGCCCCATAAATGTCATCAACCGATGAAAAACACGTGCTACATGATTGTGATCAAAACTCAGTAATATATCCTCAGCTGGTTCTTGATGTCCATTTATCCTTAAAGAAACTTCACTAACTCCAAGCGTGTCAAATATCATTGAACTTCGTGTCTGTGTGTTTTCTCGTGCATTTTCCTGAAATGCGATGAATATATGTCGCGGTGCAGAAACAGCCTGCTGTGATGCTATCTGCCATGTAAATAAACCAACAACTTCACTTGAAATACTATCTGTGGTCATCGTCAACCATGATAACATCGATTTACCACCTTGACTCATAAAACTAAGTAAACGTTCTTCTTCAAGTATTGTTGGAATCATTACTGGTATCCACAACGAAAGTTTTGTTAGTCTTACTATACATGCACCATCTGCATCACGTCGCCAGACTGCATCATTGTCGTTGTCTTTTCTAACAAGTACAACTGTATGCTTGGCTCCGAAAATGACCTTCAGACATTTCTACAAAAACCAAAAATATGTGATAGTGGAATCACACATGAAAATTCTTCTTCATCATCTAACATTGATCGACGTGTTGCAAATCCTAAGTTGAAATTTTCATTCATTGATAATACTGCAGGAGCATCAGCAGCTCCTCCTGCAGCTCTTACGTTACCTATAGTTACATTACTGCTTTCTGGAAGATCAGTTGTATCCTTTGCAAACATCATTGACGGACCAGCTGATCTTGAGTAATCATCGCTGTATCTTGCAAGGCCAAGTATTGTCGTGGCAATATCAACATCATTCTGAATTGATTCAATATTTTTTCCGTCAATCATGTATATGGCACTTTTAAATAATGCCATAAATGCCTCAGCGGGTAAGAAATATCTGCTTGTATCCTGAACTTGCAGCTCAATTCGTCCACGCTGATTTGGCTCTCGTGCATCATAAGAATAATACTGATAATCGCGCACAGACTCATCCTTGAGAACCGGTGCGTCCATGTCAAATGCGGGATCAGATATACGTTTGAACATGATATGTTATTGGTCATCATCTAATACGAAGACCACTTCGGAAAGTGAGGCCACTTCCTGCCATCAGACTTGCTGCTACATTTTTTTCCTTTACATCAGCTAACTCTGCTAGTTTTTGATTTGCGGCTTGGTATATTATTTTACTAACGTTTGCAGGCATCACTTCAGTGCTGGGTAATTTTACTGGCTGAGGTCGGACCGCTTGCGGTCTGCGTATTAATCCTGTTAGTCTATCTTTGATTGCAGAAAATGCTTTACTAGCAACGTCACCAACAGTACTAATACTTTTTTCACGAATAACGTCAATAGCTTTCATACCTAATTGCTTTGCAATCGGTATTGCTTTCGGGGCGATTCTCGAAAATAAACCCTTAACAACATCACCGAATCCATCTCCGTAGAATTTCTTGTATACAGGTAATCTTGAATTTACCATCCTGACCATGGTTGGTCCACGTTGAGCAGCGTGTATGATCATCTATTATAATACTAATATCTAACTGTTTAATCAGTGACTTAGTCACTGTAATAATCATCGGTAATTTCATTAGTGAGAGACCGATATACGTTAATATCCATGATGCCACCGGTAAATAATCGTTGACAAATGGATGAGATTTCGTTGATAATTTCTGGAGAATTATTACCGGCTCGTTTTCCACCAACCAAAATTTCTAATCTATCTACGTCGGCAAGGACATTGTTAGGACAAGTAACAAGACCACTTCCTCGAGCATTAATACCACTCCCAGTTGCACCTTTATCCAAACTTAATGAATAATCAGGGACATCTGAGGGTTCTTCTGCTGGGGAATAAAATGCTTCATCACTGGATGATGTTTTTCGTGGTTGTGGTGATGATAACTGTTGTTGTTCTGATTCCTTTTGTTGTCGTTGCACTTGCCGTTTTGGCGGTAGTGATGGTTGTTGTTGTGATTGTGCTTTTTGCTGCTTCTGTTTTTGTTGTTGTCGTATTTGTTGTTGTTGTTCTGGTGGTAATTGTATAAACGAAATATAATTATCTATCATATGAATATATTCCATATATCTTGAATCGCTGTTTCGAGCTTGATCAACGTCGTAATATATACGATATATCCATTTGTACCAAGTTTCGTGACTTATAGGATCATCGGCTTACTCAGGTTTTAAAAAAAAAATATTTTCGGTTATCATAACCTTTCACAGCACTCGCAACTATTTGGTTTATACTTTTGGCCTGTCTAATATCTTTAATAACATCTTCGGTAAACTTATCAGACAGATTAACCCTGGCTCGTGCTTCTGATTCTTGTTGAGTATCACCTTCTGTTTGATCTGTCTCTCCAGTTGGCTGAACCGCAGCTATTTCGCCGGGGAGTTCTCGCAGAATTTTTTTCGTCTTTTTAGTTCGCTCCGCTATTTTTCCAGTTTGTTTCGCTGTTTCTTTTAACACAGGAAGAATACCTTTAGTAGTTTCAGTGATAGGTTTAAATAATTGTTCTGCGGATTCTGTAAATTCTTCTTGTGTTTGTTGACGCTCTTGTAATTGTTGTTTGACAGAATCACGGACAGGTAGATATTTCTTGATTGCTTCTAGTCGCTCTCGAGCTAATCTTGCTGAATGTGCTTCACCAATCATTATTATAATGCAATGGTTTAATTACAGCAGCAGAGAGGGTGCGCTGACAAAAAAATAAGTGTGAGACGCAAACAAAACACGCCTAAAATTTGAAGAAAAAAAATATATCAACGAACGAGTAACAAAATCAAACTAACCAGTCGATTTTTGTTGTTGAAATATGTTCGGTTAGCGGATTCGGTTTAGCATTATTGACCTTATTTTAGCCCTTCGTAGGAACCTTTATTTTTGCTCACGGACCCTTGGAAAAAGTTGTAGGGTTCACCCTCTCTGCTGCTGCATGGGTTGAAAACAATATCTTAATTTTCATTCCCTCCATCCCACCCACCTCCAGTTGATATGTAACAGTTATTGATCAAACATGTTTAATACCTTGACCCATAGAGACTCATTTTCCTGTATCTCTTTAAGAATATTGATGTCATTCCGTTGATCATACCAAAGGTTGTTTCTTTTATAATGTTTCAAAAAACCTTTAAGTCATCACTACTTAGTGCCTCTCTATATGCATTCTTTCTTTAACCGACCGGTAAATCCATATGCCTTTCTTTGGAGCTTTATTGTGCATTTAGTATGCCACTCTTTTTCTTTTATTTTAACATTCTTCTACCTGACCCACAGCTAGAAGGGTGATGGTTACAATCCTGCTCAGACCAGGCGGGTCGGCCGCCGTGGCGTGTATAGTAATGTCAAGTCAGTTTGCTCCAATAGCCTCTGTACGGTGTAACGTATCATATGTTGATGTGCTGTCAAACATTAATCACTCCAATACAATGTATAATTCATATGCACATTTTTATGCTTCAATGATTATGGAGTTGCTTTATGAATTCTTTGGGACTATACACACTTTCCTTGAAGAGGTAAGGGTGGGATAGTGTAAGGCAGGAAAATAGTCAAAGAGAGGAGAATAAAAGTACACATTAGGAAAAAAAAATACTTCAGAGGTATATCAAAATGCTAATCAATGTTGTGATTTTTCATAGTACATGCATATCATGCAATCTGTTTATAAATCTGCTAATACATCTTCTCCATATCCTGCCTTTCCATATTTTCTGTACTGTTATTTCACCCATTTCCCCATGCATAATTAATTATTACATCATTTATAAATATGTTATTACATATCAGTCAGATACACGTTTATCTGTTAAACAATTTAATTGTTTTTCTTGTACGTATGACACGTCGTCTTACTTCCTATAGCAAAGACAACAGCGTCGCGTAAATGTGCAAACAACACATATATTTTACTCTCTGAGAATCCAGGGGAAGTTGAGTCAGAAAATGAGACCATCAGTTCAATATATAGTTTTTAGGAAAGAAATCATCCGCTCCATGATTGTATGAAAAGGAGATGTAATAAAATCAATAACTTGGTGCAATGCTTGATTCAATTCATGTGTTGAAACATTTGGAATAAAAGTAATTCTCATATAACAAAGTTAATTTATTCAAAGTTATTATTTAACGCGGTAACATTTATTTATTTATTTATTTTCTGGAAACCGGACGATATTCACCTCAGGCCCCCAACCAATTTTATTTTAAATGTGTCAATATTGTGATTTCTAGAATGTTGTAACTACTACATTTTCATAGCAAGCCAATAACTTCGGGGTTCCCAGTGTGACTTTAAAAAGCAACTCAGCATCTGCAATACCAATAAATATAAAAATAATTGACAGTAGAGTGTATGGAGTACTGTAAACTATTTTTTTAAAACTGTGAGCCCAGACTAGAAACCAGAAGTCCCTGTAACAGCAAATGGACTTTCTGGATCATAATAAAAACACCTAAGATACAGGTCATCCATCATTTATTTGAAAGTTTTGTTTTACTTCAAATGTATTCAGATCTGATAAATTCTGTAAATTTCGCTGAAGGGATATTTTTCAAGTTTAGTTTGTTATGACTCCATGGTCTTTATACAATGTAACAGAAAGAAGCAAAACCAGCTTGTAAAATCAACAAATACATTTATTTCTCTAAGATACAATATGAAAATGTAAGAGGAACTTTATGCACTGTCAATCAAATCATCAATCGTCCTAAATGTTCTATCATAAATCCAAGAGTGTTGAATGTTACGATTACAATCCTATAGTCTTGAATGTGCTGATGTACTAATAGTCTTGAAGTATCACAATGATACTATAAGTCCTCAATAATATAATCCTAAAGTAGTGTTGTAGTCCAACTTTAAATGAACACTAACTCCAATGAATAATTTCAACAAAATAAATCCGCTCAAATTATAACTGAACACAACTGAAAATTGTTCCGCAGACTGATCTTAAGAATGGAATGAATAATTTTGTTAATCTCATTCTTATATACTAATTTCACTTGACCTAAGAGATAATAAAATAATAAACCAACGTTTATCAATAAGGCTAGATCTAGAACTAAAATATCAGTAAGCAACTTATTTCTTATATAACAAAAATCAGGCACACACAAGACTGTACTCAAGCATGGAGAAAAGTTAAGCACCCAATATGCATTAAATATACATAACAAGTTGCAAAGAAAAATTGTATATATATGAAAGCAATGTCCACTATTTTCAATTTAGACTGGGTGAAAATATGGTTTCACATAGTAGTTGTAAATGTATCGCGCAAGAGAATAAAAACGTCATCGTACACATTTCAGAGGTAAAAAATGATACCGTATCCATTTTTAAAAAAGGATCTTTGAATGATATATAACTTACATTGATTCTGATAATGAAATAAATAGCTTGTTTATTATTTCCACGACACAAAGTACAATGATGGAGGCTGTAAAAGAAACAGTTGGAATCAATTTGGTTCTTCATACATAAATTTAAGCAATCATATTCAACTTCTTTTGTTATTAGAATTGAAGAATTATTAACTTGTCAATTTTCCTATATGACGACTCAAAAGGTACTTGGGTTGAATTTAGAAAAAGTAACGTTAGATGTGTATATTTTGTACTGATGTTATCAGGAAGAAAAAAGAACAGAAAATATATGTCAAAATTTGTTGAACAAAACAACTTTATTTGAAAACGTCAAAGACTTTCTCTGGCTGTACATATTCAAAATTATATTTAATTACATCCACTCAAAAAATTGTTTTATCACGTAGCATGTAGCTTTTGTTAACTCATTTGCTCACATACATTGCGTGAATACTGACATCAACCATCACATATTAGCAATTTACGGATAATTTTGAAAACTATTTATCAAAGCATAATAACCACCTTTCATAAATGACTTCAATATAATTACCAATTACACTGCATGAGAGACAAATTGCTACACAAGCATGATTTAAAATTTAACATATGATTTGCCATGCACCGATTCTATAGATATTACTCGACACTGTATTTATGTTTTCCTCCTGTTAATAACCTACCGACCAATAATAAACAGAACAAACACACAAACATCAACACAGGACGCAATCTCACTCAACAACGCCCATTTTTATGAATGTGAGTAGTAAATAAGGGTGAGGGTTTGAGCGCAAAGACGGTTTTAGCTTAGAAAGCCCTCACCCCATCAAAAATAAATATATTATGGCATTTTTGCATCACATTAGATACCCCCTCTCCATTAAAAAACCACCCTCTTATCTCAGAAAAATGAAAAAATTTTGAACCCAAAGAGGGTTCCAGCCCAATAGATTTTTTCATATTAAACAAATGAAATATTATATATAATATGGGATATCCGTCAACGTCAATCCGACATGTTGGATTTGATCTGACAAACAAATTTTGTAAGAGATTTAATTCGATTAGAGCAGCCTCAAGTTATACTGGTATAGAAAATAAAATAATAAGC
>JAECUM010009068.1:0-33668 GCA_016617855.1 Megalonaias nervosa
GATATACACAGATACCTAAAGTGATCAGAGATAACTGCAATATTTTGGTTGTGTTTAATGGAGTAGATAATTATACTCTACAGAATATTTATTATACTTGGTGTTCAGGGGACATGGACATGATTAAGTTTAAAAACTTCTTTTCAAAGCACAATCTGCTCCGTTCGGATTTATAACAATAAATCTTCATGACCCAAGATCCAGATATCGTATAGGTCTAGATAAAATCTTTGGTTAATCTGTGATTAACTCTGCTCCTCCTCTGCTAGAGAATTATTTCCCCTTTCTATGTATGTCTGTATGTATGCATGTTTGTCTGTATTTTCATTTATCAAAAATAATCAGTAGATCCTAGCGGTTACCCTTCAATGGAGCCCCTCGAGCAGCAGGAAGGGTGAATGACCACATGTGTGTGTAAGATAACAGCAGACAAGAAGGGAATATGATATGCGCGGTATGGCAGTCGAACCTTACACATTTGTCTTAATCATAATGCAAAATTTGCTCGAAAACCAAGTTGTAGGGTCCACCGCAGCAAGGGAGGGGGTGGTGGACAGACATTTGGTAATGAATATATTTGCATTATGATTAAGACAAATGATTTCGCGGTACGGCAGTCGAACAGACCACTTGCCTCAATTATCACTAAAATTTGGCTTAATCATAAGAGTGGTCTGTTCACCCTGCCTGCTGCTTGTTGCTTGACAGCATCACGGACGGGTAAATATTTTTTGATTGCCTCTAGTCGCTCTCGAGCTAATCTAGTTGTGTGAGATTCTCCTATCATTATTGATATAACAATATGATTTAATTATAGCAGCAGAGGGGGTGAACGACCAGCGTTGAGTGACCAATACGTAAACGAAACATGCCTAAAAATAAAAACGCGCGTCATAATAATATAACAAAATGAGCTAACCCAATCGGCCAGTTAGAGGTTGTGGTTTAACGTCATTGACCTTAAGATTTCATTTTCGTAAGAAGGTTTATTTTTCATAAATAAGGTCTCGAACAAAAATGGTCTGTTCACCCCCTCTGCTGCTTTTCCTAAGTACGTTGTGTAGTTAAAATATGCATTTAAGGTAATAAATCCCCGATAGTACGCATGACAATGGGGTTGTTAATATATAATGAAATGAGGTTGGTAGGACTGTTTATCTTCCATCGGCAATTTAGTAGTATAATATTTATAAATCAGCTCATTCATCTCTGCAAAATTTCAATAGTTTATTTTACGGAGAAATAATAAAATTACAAACACTGACAAGAGAAAAAAAAAAGCAATATGGAAACAAGGTTCATGCAGAAAGTGTGTGTGATTTGGATTTTTAACGTAGGTTTAACAATTTTTCAGTCATATCGCAACGATGTCTGCAGTGTGGCAGTTTATAGTGATGTCTAGCACTGGGGCATCATGCCGCAGATATGTAGCATCATGTCCCACCCAGTCATATTATCTTGACACCAGGCCGACCAGTCCTAACACTAACCTCTTAATGCTGAGCGCCAAGCAAGGCAGTTGCTAGTACCATTTTTTAAAGTCTTTGATATGGCTCGGCCGGGGATAGAACCCGCGAGATCCCGCATCCGAGGCGGACGCTCAAACCACTTAGGCCACCGGAACGGTCTCATGCAGTAAGATCTTATTTTTTCTTTTTTTTTCTATTTTTTTTTATAACGAAAATGGCGGTGTTATCTCTGTTGAAAGATGGAATATATGTTACAAATCTTTGCTTAAAGCACATTATGTTACCCAATAAACGTGCGCAAGAATAAAACGATGGTCAAATTTCAAGTGATAAGCGACTGTACTTTTGTGTGTATACGCTTTTTTAGGCGGGGGGCGGGCGGAAATCTCGGATCCGACCCACCCCGCCCTATCCGGCCCTGATTGGTCCGAGTTTGTTCATGTTTTACATTATTTTTGTCTACACAGACAGGCCTGGATGGGTTTATACCTTTTGTGCTTTTTTATGTAATTTGCCAATTTACTGATCTTAATACCATTTTAGAACACAAAATATAAATCTTACTTCAAATAACTTTGTGGTCTATTGTTTCATGGAAATGTTATTATATTATATATGCATTAATATAATAAAATTTATAATCAGAAATCAATATTTAATGGTGTTATGTGCCTTAAATGAACAATTTTCAAATGTTTTGAAGGGCAAAATTAAGTTGATTTACTGCTTCCAGATTTTACTTAAACGAGAGAGAGAGAGAGAGAGAGAGAGAGAGAGAGGACATATAAACACACGCATCAACAACAAAACACAAATCCTTTTTTCCTAAATAACAGTGAATGAACCACAAAGATTTGACCCCATCACAAAACACAGAGAAAGGGGTTTATATACACGATCAAGAACTGTAACTTCATATTCACATCACAAAAGGGACAAAGAATGAACAATATTAAACTAAAGCAAATACAGGGCAGTTGCCACTGACGATCAGAAAATCGGAAAACAAAAAGGAAAAGGCAAGAAAGCTGGTCCGACGGGTCCAAATGCCTGACAGCAAACGAATATGGGCCTTGAAACCTAAAATTGGATAATTTTAGCAGGAAATAATAAAAGAAAACTAAGAGAGACATCAATTGCAAATTCTTTTCTCAAAATTCTATTATTTTCTTTTTATAGGGAAACACCAGAACAAATGATGACATGGATAATAACACACAGAACCCATTATATTTAGATCAGTGAAGTGGCAGCACTAAAGCTCTAACCAGTTCTTTGTCCTGGGACTGGGCTATGGGGGTATCCACAAGTCAAGACATTTTACCCAAAAGATACAAATTCAACGATAACAGTTCTTTATACTATTTTGTTACTCATCTAACACTTTACCAAAATTTTGGGGAGATAAATACAGCCCGAAGACAGCACGATTTGCATGAGGAATCAATAAAAAACATGGGTAAACTTACACGCATTACTGTTTGATAGTAGTGGAAGTGACCATACCGGCCTGATTTATGAAAAGTTTGAAAATGCTCTTAATTCAAACCATAACTATATATTTTCTTTATTTTGGTTTTAAAAATTCTAAATCATATAGCTCATATCTTGTTATTATTTCAGCTAGAAATTTGCTAACAACTATCTGATTAAATATTAACGCTGAAAATCAAAGTTTCTCGTTCTCTTTGTTTGCGAAAAGAGTAATAACTGCTAAAATAAATCAGGTATGTGTGTTCCATGGCTTTTCTTATAATATATCACATGGTCCAAATCAGTACGTAATTTGGGCCGAGTCGGCCAGCATTCAAAAGTATCAATCAATATTTCTATTTCATAAATGAAATTATTTTGTGTCATAACTCATTTTACATAGCATTTAATATCTCTTTTTTATATTAAGTATTAAAAATGGTTTCTTTTGCAACAATGACACAGTACGTTTTTACTAATAGTATCAATCAATATTTCTTTTTCACAAATTAGTCAGATCAGATAATTACCATATTTGCCAAGAAGCAAGAGATCGAATCTATGGTAGCATATAAGAGTCAAAATTTAAAGTATTCTAATGTTGTTGTTTTCTGGTGGCTTTCACAATTGACAGGTGTTGACTTTAAAACTTTGTTGTACACGATTTATTATTTTTTACTGGAACACCTTGAGTTGTTTCAACAGCCAGTGGTGGACATGTAGTTTCATACTTATGTTGGTGGGCCCGTTCTCACCGGCACTCATGGGTCCACTCGACCGTCACAGGTGGTTACATACAGTGCATGGAAACACATAAACACACGGAAACACCGGAACGCATTGAAACACCGAAACGCATTTCAGTCATATTGTATATAATATAGTGTACTTGAGTAAATGTGCCTACATGACCACATCGATATGTGCCATATTCAGATTCCCTTCACTTTTGATCAGAACTGAGTATGTCTGATGACATTTTGCATCAGCTTATTTCTTTATTAGCAATTTGTAGTCATAAAACCAGATGCACAAGGTTTACAGAGAATTGAGCTTGTCACGCGATCGACTAGTTCTAGTCTGGTACCCTTCCCAGAACGTGCCATATCTTACCAGAGACAAACCACATACCATTTTTTTTTTCTCTCTGATGACTGGATGTCACAATGACTTTAGTTGAACAATGATGAGCTTCTCAGGGATTAGCTTTTGTCATCTTGTTAATTGGTGGTGGTAATAATAGCTAGTAATTATCATGGTGACAAAACCCGACATCTTAGGAACGCGCCTCGGTAAGGATAATCAGATTACTTACCTCTTTGTATGGGTTAAAGATAGTTTATCAGCATGATGCAACAGATGTTAATAATTTATATTAAGAAATCAACAAATATTCGTGAGATTTCTATCTGTATACAGCATTAGGTGGCTGCTAAGAAGGGGTAACTTTGACAGTTTTTGCACTAAAACATCGGCTGCTGGTCGTATTAGAGGGATGGCCATACATGTTAGTGCCATGGAATTCTGGCTGTATAAAGTAAGTGGCTGGTGGTGGTGGTGGTGGCATTCAAGAGGGGGACCACTGTATCATCTTTATCTGTCTGCCATGTGTTCAACTGATTAGCCATCGATGTATCCATCTGTCAAACCATTCCCTTCCCATCAAGGCAGTAATTCTTAGTTCTGAGTATCTATTAAAATGAAACACGCAAAGTAAATGCATCAAGGAGTGATGATTCAAACATTATAACAGCTTCCAGTGTCCTGCTTTCATTATTGGTTACAAGTTACTACTAAGTTTTGATTCAAATGCCTTCTTACCTATGGTAGCAAAATTTTAAATGCAGGCGCAACGTTTGGATAAGTGTGGGCCTGTACCAAGTTAGGCTACTGTAACTAGCTTTCTTCTTGAGTTTTATTCAACATTTTTAAACGAAATAGTGACCATGCCACAGAGGTGGATTATCTTGCGAGCTCCTTCTCATTATCAATTTTAGTATTTATTATGCTTTTGTTTGAAAATCTTCAATAAAAAAAAAAAAACTGCAGCAGGGAGGGAGAAAGAGAGCTCTCAGGAATTTTCCAGGAAAAAGGGTATTGGATTGTCAAAACCACATATATTTAAGTTTATATGGATATCCATAATGTTCTTAAGGTTTATGCTGAGAAATCTAATTAAAATAATGTGGGAGGTTAGCTGTATTTAAAAAGCTTCTGTTTCCCATTCCCCAATTTTTTCTCTAATAGCCCTTATCTTCTCAGTGTTACGGTACTTGACAATGTTTTTATTTATGTCATTTTTTATATAAACAGTGTACTTCATCAAAATACTGTTTTAACATTTCAGAGGACTAAAAACTGCATTATTCTGTATAGATTGTTATGACTTTTGATAGGTAAATGAGCCTATCCAAAACATTGTCTCTTTTGATACATTTTAATTATATCCAGCTGTTTGTTTTAAAAAAGTTAAAGATTAAATGTTTCTCTCTGCCGTCTTTTCGGCCTTCTTTCTCAAACAAATTTATATGAGAAATAAATTCCAATAAAATCTTTCTTAAAAGTTGCTGTTATGTCAGGAGAAATATTAACATGATTTTGATAGGTATAAAAATGATATATGAAAGATGAATCATATTCTTCTGTCCTATTTTATTTAGATGTAATTTTTGACAGACATAAAACTGATATATGAAAGAAAAATCAAATTCTAGTTAACAAGTTCAGTGTTAGTGGTACAATACTGACTAGTGATTTTGAAGTTTTCTGCCGCTAGATTGCGTACTAATTTGTCCAGTGACGAATTTAGAAACTGAAACGAATCGATGAACTGTAATTATTCAAGTTTAAACGTCATGTATTTTTCGATGTCGTTTGGAATACATATTCGTGCCTTTGATGCCGTTGCTACTGCCGGCATGATTAGGTGACCATCATCACGCCGGCTATAAAGGACAGGAGAAATTTTTGTTTGACTCTATTTAATTCATAACTGTAAATTGCATGTGCAGTATGCATATATGCTGTATGTTCCAGTGATGTAATGAGGGTCATGAACTCGGAAAGCTTCTCTTCCAGTGATGTAATGATGGTCATGAACTCGGAAAGCTTCTCTTCCAGTGATGTAATGATTGTCATGAACTCGGAAAGCTTCTCTTCCAGTGATGTAATGACGGTCATGAACTCGGAAAGCTTCTCTTCCAGTGATGTAATGATGGTCATGAACTCGGAAAGCTTCTCTTCTGCTATCAGTTCCACTAAAAAGAACCATTCATATGTGACAGATCCGGCAACGGGCGGCCTCAGAAAACTTCTAAATATCATCACCGGTCATAATCATGTCGGCTGGCTAATAGAGTTGTTGAATCCATTTTACGGTAACCTCGAGTGCTTTAAGAAACACCTGAACTGCATTCTTGCCACGATACAACATTGACGGCTCAGTTTTTCTCGACACATCTGACAACAGTATAACAAATCCCACATGGGACTTATTCAGCAACTTGTGTTGTATTTGTTGTATGTTCACTAGAAGCAGAGCTTTCCACTGGAACGTTTAAGCGTTCGAAGTCCGCATATATGATATAGGATCCTTTCATTTTTCGTTAGACCGCTGTAACCTTCAAAATATTTTTACTAGGTTATGGCATAATGGTGCGCTGGGGGGTTGGGGGTTGACCAGTTCTAGTGTAATAAATGTCATTGTCGTCAAGCTGTTGTTGTGTGTTGCGTAAGTGCATGCAACGTCTGCAAGGAAATTTCTTATCTTGTGTTTGTTGTGTCGGCATACCATTGGTGAGAAATGTTTGATCCGCACATAATGGTACCTGGACTCCGAATCATGTAATATTAGCAAATCATAATAAATCGCCTGCGCGCATGGGGGAAGAGAATATTGGTTGCAGGTCTTTATTCCAAACAGGTACATGGACAACGAAAACACGATTAAATCATTCAAACTTGCAAATATCTCTAACCTGCACAGGAATTTCTATATCACCAGAAGTTGAGTTCACCCAAGTATTGTTGCTATTTTCGAGGCTGATCTGTACGATCACTCACTGGATGTAACGCTGACATAATTGCCTATTCAAAACATTAGTTGTCAGGATTTTTCACGTTTTCACTGACCTCAGTTAGATACACATTGGCGTTGAAATTTAACTTGATCCATGAAATGGTTGATTTGGGGAAATATGTACTTTAACTTGCGTATATCTGTCACGAGTTCATCCTTATTATGTATTGGTGTATTTTTCCAACGTCTCTAGATTCTTTTCAATTTTGTTGTCCATTTCATCATTGATAGCTTTTGTGTCCTTGCATTTCAGGATGGTATGATTACGTCTGTTAATATACACATTGTTGTGATTTTAAATTCATCCTTGCCACGATTTACATAACTAAATGCACATTAAGAACAATATTCACTATAATTCCCGAGTTACTAGAGCGCTGTAACACCGATATAATTCCAGGAGTCATATTTGAGTTGTCTAGTGTTTTTACCTGGTTTGTATGTGTGTGTAATAATTGCCATGTGATTTTCTAATTCGCCACGGGTCTTGTGAAACTTAAATTCAGGTACTTGTAATTGCTGTGCATTTCATTGGTCTCAGTAGCAGTAGGACGTATTATACAGCGGTGTCTATGATCATGAATATACTCAGCGGCCTCATTATCAATGACAGATGCAATATGATGACATTTTGTTAATTGACCGTTACAACTGGTTGCAAAACCATAGGTCCTAATGGTTTTGTATTCATATTCCATGCTATTGCGCAAGTTGGATCAGTCAGCATACATTTATACAACGGAAATCGTTCTCTAATTCAAAAGTCCGTCAGTAAGTTATTTATTTTACTCTACCCAGACCAAAAACTGCAATGGCTCAGTCCTGGTTATTATTTAATTTACTTCTGTGTATGTTTCAACTGCATATGGTGTTTTGCAGTCAAGGTGTTTATGCAATCAGTTTCAGCTGGTCATCGTCTACGAGTGCGATAATACTCAAGAACAGATATGCTTGACACAAAGCTGATTATATGATTTAACTTCGATGCTGCATTTACTTTGTACCAACTCGATATGAGAGAAAATGTGATTTACATTATTCATAATGGCATGTTCTGCCATATAACTGATATTTTCCGAGGCATAAACCTTTGCAGTTATTATGTTCCAATGCCATTGAATTTTTAACATACACACAGCATTACGTAATTGGTTAATTTTTCCCAATCGCTGTCGTTCCTTTTCTAGTTGCCACTGTTTTATCTCTGCTTCTGCATGTTGTGGTAAGTTGATTGGAGGTCGTCCCTTAAATTCTAAAGAATTTAATAGTAATTCGAAATTGTAAATCTGACTTTTCTAAACAAACATGTTCATTCTCTTCAGATTCATAAAAAATTTTTCCAAGTTGAATAAAATTTCTTCCAATGTGATGTCAACCTAAATGAACTCATATTACCCATTACGGCAAATATTACGTCAACTCGAATACGACCAGAATTTGTACGTTTGTATCATCAAATGTCTTGAAGAGCTTATAAATTTCCTCAGTAGTTTTTGTTTAACTGGTTTTAGTAATAGGTTCTGAAAATTGTTTCCAGTGCTTGCGTTGCTTCTTTTCTGCTTCGTTGTAATCGATTTCATAGATATACTGAAGACTGATGAATGTGAATGTCATCGTTATACAAATACGAAAACATCTCTCTAATTGATTTACCTTTGGGGATCTTCATTAGCCAAGCTACTACATTCACATGCTGTTCCAATGCCCTCGTCATAGTTGTCATTTTCAACATCGTCATTGCAGCATCCATGAGCATTAAATGTTAACGCCTTAATTTTTTCTTGCACAATATCAAATAATGACTTTTCTTTTTTTTTTCTTCAAAATGTTCGCTAAGCCCCTTGCGGCTCTAAGATAATTCTCAAAGTAATTATTTGATTATTATGTTCCGGATGTGTTCGAAAACTGCTATATCTTTTGGGCCCCTTTAATAAATCTGAATTATGCATTCAAACGAAACAACGATTTAATAATCTGTATTGTCACGTTTTCTACATAACATTCATCCATCAGAACAATATCGTGACTATATATGTGGGTTTTTAAAAAAAAATAGAAATTAGGAATGTTCTAGAAGCAAGTTGTTTATGAATTTGATGGAAAAATGACCCTCATCCTAGTTCTGTTATGGTGTTTTGGCTTTTATATAAATATCGTTTTAAAGTTTACCTTGAAAGCTCACCGGAGAGTAATAAACCCACCAGCAACTGCATATTCTTCATGATAAATTCAAAATATATACCCATTGTGCATCCCATGCTACACAAAAATGTTACCAGACATTTTATGTAAAATGTTTTTGCAGCCGACTCGGTTCAATGCCATCTTGCAAGTTATTTTGTTAATGGTAAGGTTTGTAGGATGAATCAACTTCAAATGAATATGTTCATCGTGCCCCTGCAAATCGCCACACAACCATCCATCATTTTTATCCAATTGTTTTCTCCACATGGAAATGACCTAACTCAACTTCATACCTTGAATATTAGTTTAGTATATGTCACCATATCACATGTAGATTTTAGTTTTATCAGGATTACAAGTCGGACCTGACATGATACCTACTCGTTTTCATCTGTGCACGAATGAAACGATTTTACTATTCATTAACTCTCTATTTAATAAGATCTTTGAATCCGGGTATTTTTCTAAACAGTGGGAGAAGAGTATTATCTGTCCTATATGTAAGTGCGGTTATGAGAGCGATCCAAACAATTACATGGGTATCTCTCTTACTGATATTCTATGCTTCACTGATATAATGAATTATTATAGGTAAATACATTTGTATGGGAAAATATGAACGAGTTTTTCGGATGGAAATACTGCACGACCTTGGGAGTGCAGTATATCCATCCGACCAAACAAGGTCATATTTTCCCATGCAAATGCAATAACCTTTTTATTATATGCTCATTTTTTATTCTATCTAAGGCTTAATTATATAAACAAAATACACTACAAGAAACAATGTAGCTGAATGTATGCCGTATTGCAAACTAAATACACAAGCGCAGATTCATCATTACTCAACAACAACATTATTAATGCGCACATAACTCCGCCCAGATAAATTTGAACTTGGTCGCGCGCTAGACATAACTTTCGAAAGAAAATGGCGTTTTGGTCTACTTAAAATTGAAATTTGGAGTCATATTGTGAATGAATGCGCATTGCAACAACTTTTCCATTTGATCTGGTATGAATAGATTTTGATATTTTTGTTGATTCTACGAAATTTCGTGATTATGGACTGGATTTATCTGTGCCAATTCTACATGAAGTACATCGGATTTCAGTAGCGTGTTGACATCTGCAAATGTGTTTCTGCTCTGTCAATGAATGTTTGAAACCATAATGTGGGAAAAATATGAAGTGTTTCAATTGCAATTATCAAAAAGACGCTATGGAATATAATGTTTATTTCATTTTGAGTGCAGTAAGGAAGATGTAATTGTACTTGGAATATATAGTCGAAATTACAGGACAATTTCGAAATGTGTAATCAAGCTTGAGAACCCATGACAGAACTAAGAAAGGACATTTTGAGGAAATTCAGGAAGTGAAACTGTAAGTATATTTTTGCAATTCTTATTACCAGCTAAAGAAGACAGTTTATTCCTTGTCACTTGCATGTTATTTGTAAGGACCCTGTCTGGCGTCTATAGCTAACCTAAATCCGAAACATTGTATCAAAAAAGTTAACGCGGAATGTGGCAAAGCAGCTGGTATGTGGCAGTCCACGAAGCATCTGCTTTAGTTCATTCAAAACAAATTTAATCAACCAAAACGTAAAGCGCCTATTATGTGAGTGTACATGATTTGTTTACAAATAAGTTCCTAATACACTATTGGGCACATATGGGTGCAATATGATGTGCGCGTGAATGCAATATCGTAAAATACAGACCGATTCTGACAATATAAAGTTAACGGAGAAAACAAAAATGATCATATCATAATCGTATATACACGTGGGTAGAAGACGATGTTTTGATAGACGAAGCACAAGCAGGGTTTATGAGAGAATACTCCGAATACGACAATATGTTTATTATTCAGGCTTTAGCTCAAAAGTATATCTCTAAAAGAAAAGGTAGATTTTATTGCCTTTTTGTCATTATGAAAAAAAGCTTTTGATAAAGTACAGCATGATAAATTATGGTCGTCATTAACACGTAAGGGTATGAACGGTAAATTAGTAAACATTTTAACAGATGTGTATAAAAACCTGAAAAGCTGTGTTCGAACGCCTAAAGGCTTAACTACTTACTTCGAATGTACATTAGGTACAAGCAAGGTTGTATTTTGAGCCCTATAATGTTTTCCCTTTTCATTAATGATTAAATGAAGCTCGAATGCAGTAGAGCAGTATTTATATCAGAAGATATTGATAATATTTTTGCAATACTTTACGCTGATGATGTTGCTAATTGCGCTGATACAGTAAAGCTGCTTCAGAACCAAATAAATGTTATTGAACCTTTCTGTGATAAAACTGGTCGGATGGTCAATCTCAATAAAACTAAAACCATTGTTTTCAGAAATGGGGGATATCTCAAGCAAAAGGAGGTTTGGTCTTTTCAAAGAAAGGCATATTTAGTGTGTGCCTTACTAGAAGTATATGGGTCTATTTTTCACCCCACAGTTGTTTTGGAAAGCTAAGCAGACACTAGCGGCTCAGGCAAAGAAAGCAACTTCAAGGATTTTGAATTATCAAAAACAATTTGACTGTTTTAGTGTTGAGGCTGCTTTTAAAATTTTTGATTCAGTGATAAAACCAATTGCTTGCTATGGGTCAGAAATTTGGGGATATGAATTTAGTAGAGATATTGAAATTGTGCAATACAACTTTTTCCAACAGCATTTAGATGTTTATATAACTATGAATAATGAGACTGTGTTAGAGGAGTGCGGAAGATACTTACTTTGTACCTCGTATGTTTTGCTATATATTAAATACTGGCTGAAGGTTGTAATAGTGCCTCAACATGCTATCCACACCAATGCTATTTAATGTCGAAAATATTAGATGAAACCAACCGTGTCACCTGGGCTACCAAAACTAAAGACATGTTATTTCGCTTCGGCTTTGGGTATGTCTTGCTAGATCAAGATGTTAGAGACGGAAAACAATATTTTTTCCACTATTTTCGCAAAGAGGATTCGGCATTCCAAAACTGGCAAAGTGATTTTAACAATTCACGTACATGTGTATATTATAACATGTATAAAACTAAATTAGAACCTGAAAAAATACCTATCATGTGGATTATCATATTTTTTTTAGGATGCTACTTATTAAATTTAGATGCTCAACGTATATGCTAAAATAGAGTCAGATAGGCATAGCAGGATTCAAAGAAATAATAGGTACTGTGAATTATGCCGAAAAATAATGTTTATTTGGTAGATGATGAATTCCGTTTTGCTTGTGTTGGTCAAGCTTATGACCATTTGTATCTTGTAATACGGGCCTGTAGCCTAAATTACTGATTACATTATTATTATTATTATTATTATTATTATTATTATTATTATTATTATTATTATTGTGTGGAAAATTACGATTAGAGATCCTCGGTGTGAATTTCGTAGACGAGCGAGTCAGTATCGGTCATGAGTAGTTTGGCTTTATCTCCGTAGTGTTGTTGGATGAAGTCGTAATGAAACTCGAGCTTGAGCATTTTGGAGAGATAGAGAACGGCTGGGCCGACGTAGATGGGTTTATCGAGCATGAGATGTCTTTTTCTGGATTCGATGGCGACGAGTTCGTCAAAGATTTTCATGCTAACGAAGGCATCGTTGGCGACGAGCTTATCTCGTCGTGGTGAGTTATTGACGATTTCGATTTTCTTTCTGCGTCGGATGCTTTTCATGGTTTTTCCGAAGGCGCTGTTGTTCATGAGTTTAAAGAAATTTTTTACCGAAGTCTGTGGAGGTTTTAACGCCTTGTTGGGTATTGAAGTTGACGTAGGATTTTATCCATGGTGAATATTTAAACCTGAGAGCTCGCTGAAGTTGTTTAAGAACGAGTCCGTGTTGAAGAGCTTGTTTAAGGAGGCGATAATGTATCTTGTAGTGTGTTTTGTGATGCAGATTGGGTATGAGTTTTTTTTTTTTGGTCTCTGCGATGCCGAATTGCGTTTTTTGTTGGAGTTGTTGGGGAGAAAGCATGGAGGATGTGATGAGGAGTGGTTCTGCGCAGAAGGGATAATCGTTCTGAGCGTCGTGAAGATGGGGTGGATAGTCTCGATCGACTTTGACTAAATAGCCCCAGGAGTTATCCCGATATCCCGCTTGTCGTTCTTGGAGGAATTGTTCTCCAGTAATCCAGAGAAAATCTCCAACGGGAAGGGACTGCGACATAGCCCATTCATAGAGATTATTGGAATCGCGGGGAGGATGTAGGTGGGGGGTTGAGTGTATTTGTTATTGGCGAAGGCGTGTTTTTGGCTGATGGTGCAAATGCCTCTTCGAATCATGCTTTCGGTGAACATAAATATGTCTGGATCCTGGAAGAGTTCAAGATGCACATGACTCATCTTGAGAAGGGCATCCCAGGAGAGACCGGGTGAGAAGAAATACCAGAGTGGATCAAGTTGATAATGATCTAGATATATGCGTCTGAAATTTTCGGAAATAATAAAATAAAATAGAGACAAACAGTCATACATATAACTATATTGTTATAAAGGATATACAATTTATCAATTTAAAAAAAAAATTTTTATCCAGTTTTATATAGTGCATTGGTATTAAGGTCATTAGGATACAAAGTATCTAATTTATTAATCCAATAAGTTTCTTTTATGAGCCTATTCTATATTGTGCATGGAGACATGAATAGACTCATAAAAGAAATTTATTGGATTCATAAATTCGATACTTTGTATCCTAATGGTCTTAATACCAATGCACTATATAAAATTGTATAAAATGTTTTTTTTTTTGCTTTTTTTTTCTTTCTTTTTTTAATTTGATAAATGGTATATCCTTTATAACAATATAATTATATGTATGACTGTTTGTCTCTATTTTATTTTATTATTTCACTAATTCAGGTTTCATTAGAGACTCGGGTATCTTTTAGATCCTGTCATATATATAAAATTGTTATGATGATCCATATCATTTATGACGATACGTAATGACGTAATTGTTATTTTAAAATATAAAGACGTCATCCGTTTCTTTCAGAACATTTTGTGCCTGAAGAAGCATATATTAAATGCGAAACTAGTTGCACAGAATTATCAGCGTTTGCGTCGTTTTTTTAAAATCCCAATTCTGAAATTTTCGAAGACATCCATGAGTAGAAGTACGTCTGTTTTAAAATACAGGTAGTGATAATCACCGAGAGTGTGACATAGGAGCTCATTCCATATCTTGTTCGCGTGCTGATACTCCTCTTCCGTAATATGGGATAGATGTAAGTGAAAATAGATGATCTCCAGAGCGGGCAAGGTGGTTTCATCGAATTTGGAGAAAGTATCAATGTACTCGTACGGATAAACGCCTTTAAGTTAGAGGAGAGGAGCACGAGTTCTAAATTCTTTTCGAGGTGCACGAACTTAGGGCAGGCGTGAGCGAGTTCTTCTAGCGACGACTCCATAAACTGGAACGAATCGATGAAACGAAAGGGACCGATCGAAAACGTGTCCACCATAACCTCGTAGATTATGAGCGACGATGGGAAGAAAATCTGGAATTTTGAAGCGTACATTACAATGGGCGTGAGCGGCTCCTCGATAGTAACCGGTGATATGACAATAATCTCTGACTTTCTGATCGTGAGGTTGAAAGTATTCTTCGCAGATGCGGCATTGTTGCGTTGCTTTGCGTTGTTGGAGTTGTGAGGGGAGTGAGTGGCATTGGATTTTTTTTTGATGTCTTGAATGCGTTTCCATTCCTCGACAAGTTGCTCAAAGAACCAGACGACGCAGCCCTCTATTCGTTGTTGATGGTAGGACGAATATAAACGTTCATCGGCAGGGCAGAGGTTTTATAGCCGATCGCGCAGGGAATGTGCTTATGTTCTACTTGAGTGAAAGAATGGTCTGGATCTGGAGAAGGTCCTTGTACTTTTTCCAGGATGGCTTCTGAATCAAAGACGACGTAAAACGTGTGCGTGTATTTTTTTGTAGTGGTGTTCGAACTGTAATGTTTCTTCACATGGCATCTGAACGACTTGTAGTTCTTGGCAGTACCACGACGAAAAACGTTCCTGTCATCTTTGTGATGGAGGAAAGCATTGCAAGCAGCGATAGCAGAAATATACGCGATTCTTATGCTGGGTGTACTGAGAACGACATAATCCGCTAAAGTCTTTGACGTAGATGAAATTGTTTTGGTAATGCAGTAAATTGATGCTGCGTTGTGAGGCTGTTTTGGAGATCAGTAGGGGATTACCTCCCTCTTTTTGGCCATCGAGTCCGAAGACGTTAAGGGAGAGGCCCTCGTTGAGCGATTCTAGTTTAGAGACGTCCTTGACCGAGGCTTGAAATTTGATGCCTGTAATGTGGATGGTATCAAAATACGGCTTGTATTTGGAGACGCGATCGGCATTGTCCTCGGCAGGTTGTAGCGCGGAGAGGACAGCACACACGAGGCAGTAGTTCTCGTTGTTTTTGACGTTGATACAGGCTTCGGAAGCCAGAATTTGCTTGGGGAGTGGAACGTACTTACTCCCGCTTAACGGTGTGAATTTGGAAGTCTGAAACTAGATAGAATTGACTGAAGCGATGATCCAAGCTGATCCTGACTTTTGATAATCTTCGAGACGACGTTGGATAAACAACCAGGCGATATCAACGATGAGACTGAAATCATCATCGCGATGCACGATGAACGATTTAGATTTGATCCACACGTCAATGCTTTTGTGCTCCTTGAAGAGATGAATGTTGAAGGCGACTCCCAGTCTGATGGCTGTGTGGACGCGTGGTTCTGCTTGAATGGTAGGGCATAGTATGCTCTGCAGGAGTGCTGGATCGACTCCTCGTTGAAGAATATGGTAATGATCGTAGATAAACCCTTTATCAGCTCCACCGTACACTTTTTCGGTGCGCCGAGGGGGTGGAAGACGTGTGATCTTATTGCATTATCGTTGAAGGGCTTGTGGATCGGTTTTGGGTAGCGTTTTCTCGATAGCAGCTGGACGAGATCGACTGCGGGTGTCGTGCTGAAGTCGAAGAACCTTTTGTGAGCTGTTGTTCCTGTGAGTGATTTGTATTGGTCTCGCAGTTGCTTCAGATACTGCTGACTGGTGAAAATCTCTTGTCCTGCGATCGTCTTGTACTCTTGGACGATCTTACGGCGGACCTTTCGAGGCATCGCCTTGAGGTCTTTTCGGACCCATTCGATGAGCTCATGCAGAGCGGCTTTGGATCTGGGGTACGGTACTGGAGTCCACCAGACATCGACCGTGCCATGCTCCTAAGTCGACGAGCGATATCATAAGGAATAATAAACTCTCTTCCTCGATCCATAAGGAACAAAATTTTAGCCTATCCTTGCGATGATAGAGAGTCTATATAATATCCTGAGATTGTTTCTTTAATTGGTTGTTTATTTTACATAAAAAATTAATGTGTATTATATAGCATCATGCCTGTACGTGGGACACAGAAGTGTATGTGGTTACCTCAGGATAGTACGGAGAAGTGCAACAAGTCCTGTACGAGAGTACTGCGCTCAGCACTATGCTCTGATTAAGCATGGAAGTCCTGAATTGAAACCCTGCTTGGGCTGTCAGGAAGCAGTTCGTGATCAACTCCAAGTGTGTCAGCGCTGTGGAGGACGAGACATCGGACCGATTAAATATTACTACGACAAAACCACAACGATCCGGAAATCCAAAATACATTCAGAGCTGTTCAACGAGTTTCTGGCTAAGACTAAGCATGACGTGGAAATTATATTCCGTGTTTAATCGTTACGAGGCGAACGAGGAAGGAGAGGTACGTAGCATACACACAAAGATCATGCACGTGGTGAGGTTTAGCAAGACTGATTATTTCATCATTCACATGTTTATTCATGGAGTGAGGGTGACGATGTACCGTCATCGTTTTGTCTTTTTGAAGCTCATCGCGGGGTGGTTCCCATCGGCTATTCCGTTTATCAACTCAACGGAGATAAATCAGATAATCGGTTGTGCAATTTGGAATAAGAACCGACGGATAGCAAAAAAATATGTCAAAAACCATGTTTTCACTTCTTTTTTGTGTTATTCTACTGATCTGTACAGCAGCTTGAGGAGTTCTTCTCGATGCATGCAGGAGATGCAATGTCTGAACAGGAGTTCTTTATAGTAGGTGATATTGAACGTGCCAGTGTCGTAGAGCATTTTCTGTTGTGCCGCCGTGAGCAGGGCGACATCGTTTTCTGTGCTCGCAACTTTGGTGAGCGTGAGACTCACGTTAATGTCTATGCTGAGATGGAATGCACTGAAGATGGCATCCTCAAGATCTTTCCAATTTTCCACGACGACGTAGGTAAGACACCGCGTGTGCTCTGATACGCCCTACGTCATCTCTACTTCCATTCTATATTAATAAGATAATTTAAAAATCTTTTTCAACGTTTTTCGCTCAGTCATTATATGCAGTGCTGTCTAATCAAATGCTCGTCGTAGTAAATTTTAACGATACCATCCTTAGCCAAATCTGACCGTTGATCTCGCGTCAGTAAGGCCTGCCCACACGATACTCCCTGTGTTTTGGTCAGCATCAGCTCGATTTTCATGGACACGTGATTCCGTAAGACCGTGGCAATGGCTTCGTACAGCGATTCGGTGTGATGGAAGATCACATTGGTCACAAAGACATCTTCGTCGCTAGATATTCTCTCTATATTTTTGATAGACATTTTCGAATCGGCTCAGAGTCGTACAATGATTGCCTACCATGTCCACGATTAGGTCGTCCGTGGTTCTCATTTCGCTGATCGGTAACGTCATGTCAAAAGGAGCACCGCGCAGATTGGATCGGATTTTGTTGAGCATTTTCTGATAGACCAGCATCGCCTGTTTGGTGTTATTCTTTTTGGTCTCCAGACGTGGCTCGAGGCGTTTCATCATGATCTGCATGGCCAGTCCAGCTCCGGATAAAATCAACATCATCAGATTGGATAGTGCTCTCGTGGAAATGACTCCGGTGGCCGTCACGGCAAGCGGAATAAACGAAATGACTGTCAAGATGCGTTGGTAACGTCGGTACGCATGCTTGTAGAAGTAGACTCGTCGATGATAATAGCGATAGTACGCTTCTAGTTCACGACGCTGCTTCGCCGGTAAGGTTTCGTCGATGTGATTAAAGTCCAGGATCATTTTCTCTATGCCTCAGAGTCCACTAAACTCAATATTAGCAGTTCCAGTTGTGGTAAGTTCTCTTTTAAGAATTTGATGCGCGATTAATCAACTTTCATAGTTCTATCCCTAAACTCATGCAGGCGAGAAGTTCTGGTTGGCTTTATGACCATCATATCTTATTTTTTAAATCTTCGTCAGCTGAGTTAACTTTACAAGATCTGCGATCATATCAGAAGTTGCTTGCAGGTTCACATACTCTAAGTATTTGTGATTCTCATCAACATCGAGAAAGGTGTAATCCTTAGCCTTAAATGGATCTCCACGCTCATACTTGTAAAGATAATAAAATGTACGAGCTATTTTTTCTATGTTTCTATTTACTTTTTCATAGCTTAGTATATCATTAAAAATAACACGATCCAGAGAGGAACGAGACAAAATGGCCACGCACTTACCTCTGTATGCTTTTCGGTCACTAATCTTTTTAAGCAGCTCCTGAGTGGCTACTGGAGGCTGAGCAAAATATTCCTTTGGAATAGCGTCACTCTCATTAAGAACGTTGGATAGCTTACTCACGAGTTCTTCCGATTCAAAACTCTCCAGATACTGGTACGCTGAAACAGCTAGATTGGGATCTACCTGTCCATAGTCTCCTTATATGACCACGTAAAATAAGGCTTCTATGGCCTTAAGAAGATCCATTTAATCGCTAGGGCGGTCCTCGAGCACCGTCACCGCTACGATCATATCCACATGCTCGTACTCCAGTTCATCCTGCTGAAAAAAACTTATGTTTGTTGATAGATCCTTGAGAAAGCGTTTTCGGGAGATGACCTTGTCCATGCACTCGTGATCTTTTTTGTAGGCCTCGTCGTCTTCCTTTCGAACAAATCTCCGTCGTTTGTGACGTAGCCCGTTCTTACGATGAGGTCCACGAGGCCTGGATGTAATTCGTTGATGATGCCGTGCACGATACCCTCCAGGGTTTTGACTAACCTAGCGGACTCTCGATCGTTACAAAATTTAGAGACCAACCAATACCAGTGGCCTCTCGGAGCTACTCCTGGCGCACGTATCCCACCGACAGATGAGACCGCTTGACATCGTGATCTTTCCATCGCCCTTACACCTCTCTCAAAGAATCTTTACCAGCCTTTCTGATCAGTACGCTGCATGTACTCCTATCGTCTGCTTCAGTACGTGCAGATCATTGGATGCATACTAGGCCTCCTGTCTATACTCATCATCGAACAACAAATGGTACAATTCTGTGGCGATGCGTACGATTTCCGCTGTGCTCTGTATGAGATCGTCGATAGTAAAGATCTGAAAATAACTCAAGCCAGGATTGGGAGGTTCTGCGGTCAGCGTTAACAACTTAAAGGTAGAGTAACTAGACGTGGTGTTGGTTACGTAACATTCTCAGGTCGTGTCTCCGATGTACACAGAGCTGATATACAGCACATCAGTGGTGTTGTCTAGCTTGGTGCCCTCGAGACGCCACGTGAGAATTCTCTCTATGTCACTATTTCGTCCACGCACGTGAAATTTCCATATCGGCTTGGGAAAAGGAAGCTAGACCTGAATCCAAAAATTAGTTATGACTCCGTTAGTCGCCCAGTTGTTGCCAATTCCAGGAGCTGGTAAAAAATCTGTCGAAAATACCAGATAGGCCCCAAAGGACGACGAGTATTTGGATGAGGCGGAGACAACTATGCTGTTTCGATTCCCAGTATTGCCACACAGCTGTGGAATCAATACCATGTTGTTTTTGACCCGACGTGCATAACTTAGAGCTTATTGACCACGTCAATGCTGTTGATGGGAGTGGACTGCATAAAATTTTTGTTGTAGTCCATGTTGAGATCTCCTATCATGGATCCTCCCGCACGAGGCAGCGCATAGCCCATCATTTGTCTGTAACTAACATCACTATCTTGAGAAGGCGTTCCTGTCGTGGGCAGATCCGTCACTTTAAACCCTCTCATGGCAAAATCTCCCGTCATCGTTCCACCCGTCAGAGATAACTTCGTATTTCCAAACGCGGTGAGCTGAGAGTACGAGATCGCTTGAATGTTATCCGTGATAGTCCATGTGGTAGGCAGTCCGTACAATTTTTGATCTTGCATCGACGTGGTCCGTTGCAGACTAAATTGGGTATTATTGATACCCACTAGTAAGCAGTAACTAGAATTGTTGATGCGAAATCCTTCTATAGCTTGAACGGTGATGGGAGTGCCACTCGCGTCTCTATCGATGTAGATGGAGCGATCGAACTTTCCAAAATGATAGGCCATGGTCGCTTTCGTGTTGAGTCCGCTGTACACGCCCACGCGTCGTGAATTCTGAGACGTGGGGCCAGACGTCGGTGAGGACATCACCAGATCGCTCGTCACTTGACCTGCAACGGACAATGTGCCCGTAACATTCACATTGCCGCTGATCGTCCCTCCCGTTTTATCGTATTTTCCAGCCAGTGATACCTCATTATATGAGACTCTCACGGTTTGAGAAGACTCAGCTGCTGCCGCAGGAAGTCCGTACAAACTCATTCCACCCATGTTAATATTTCCCGTCATCGTTCCACCCGACAGTGACAACTTAGTCTGTGCCAGTTTGTTCACACGAGACTAGCGTGCAGCATTGGCGTCCGGAGACGGATAACTCACGTTTTCCAGATTGGTCAGACAATGGCAACTCATGCTGAGATGACCAGCCATGCTATCCCCAGAGCGACTGACTTTGTCTTCATTATTGGTAGAATTCTCCTACCCGATCAACGTCCCAGAGGAGGTGTACGACATTTTATATAAGCCATGAACATCATTAACTTCGACACGAAGGAAAACGTCCCAGAGCATCCGCATCATTTTTTGATGCCAAACTATCATTACATGATCGTAGGTCCCACAGGTCGAGGAAAAACCAATCTCCTCTTGAACGTGCTTCTGAATAACATGTTAAGTACGATTGAGTCATCTTGTACACGCCAATCCTCATCAGGACAAGTACCACACGCTGAACGAGTTCGGAGACTCCATTGCGGAAAAAGAGGTCTTCACGATCACCGCTCCAGAGGAGACTGGACCCGTGGAAGACCTGGATTCAGATCTGCACAGGATCATCGTCTTTGACGACATTAAAATCGACCACGACAACATGAACAAAATCTGCGAGTATATTTCCTTGTCTTGACACAAACGCTGTAACAGTATCAGTTTTCGGGACTGGATAACCGAGACATCGATGCTATCAAGAGAGACCATTGTAGCGGCATCTCCACCTTCCAATTCAAAGACTGCGATGCCGCAGAGACTTCGGGCTCCGTACACGACTTCATAACTTCATCGCGATGCGAAGGCCGTTCCGGAGCGCTATCGCAAAGACTTTGAAGAATTTTACCTGCCCGATTATTATAACCATGTAGCTCGAAAAAGTCGCTACGCGTCGTCAACGCGAGGAGGTCCTCACGAAGTTTATCGACCAGAGTGCGGCCTTACGTCAACGCGTCCTCGAAGACAAAGTGGGTCAACATTCCTTTCAGCGCGATGTAGCCGGAGAATTGTTCAAGCCCATCCTGACCAAACTCGCCGAAGCCAAAACCACCCACGATGTCAAGCAATATCAGATTAGCTCCTGAACACACTCAAAGAGACTCAGCAGCAGCAACAAAACTTATTGGAGGAGTTAGTCCGACCACCATCCGAAGCTGGCATTTCCGAGATGTTTGCCCATGCCAAAGCATGCCTTCTCCCAAGGAGAACAAAAAAGAGACATGGAACCCTTAACCAGAGGTCAAGAAAGAGATCGTGATAGGAAGGGAATTAAAGACACCATTGACCTCATCAATGATACGCTTAAGATCAGGGAACGACCCAGCAAACCCAATATCATATGGCTAGAACAATTTATGGAGGTGGATATTTCCCATCCTCCAGAATATGGTGAATACCACAACCTCCCCAGACAAAGATCACTTTACTACTCAGGCGGCATTATGGAATACTCAGTACCAACACTCAGAGTTATCTCACCTCAGCCAGGACCAAGCATGAGGGACCTGAAAAAGAACGCATGTTAAGTCTTGTAACTCAGTTAAGAGAGTACAATGATGCTGTAATAGAAGAAGGCAAGCAGAGAGAGAGAGAGAGAGAGAGAGAGAGAGAGAGAGAGAGAGAGAGAGAGAGAGAGAGAGAGAGAGAGAGAGAGAGAGAGAGAGAGAGAGAGAGCAAGACTACAGAGACGCCCTAGAATTGTAACGTCTCCCAACGCTCACGAGAGAACCTATGGAAGAATCGTCTACTAAGAAAATGGTCGATCCAGAGGAGAAGAATAATAAAGAGCAGTACAGATGGATCAAGGAGGAACGAAAAATATATCACAAGGAACAGCTGTAATTCATTCCTATGCCTCGACTTCGAGCGAAGACGAAAGAGCTGAAGGCAGAGTCTGAGAAACTGACCTACTCGCAGCTGTTGAAAATAGTGGAGGAACTCCTAAAATCTCAATCAAAGACTCATAAAATAATGTCTCCTCTGGAAGAGGAGAACCCCGTCTTCTTTACCACTCAGTACCTCCCCCCCCCAGGATTACAGACAGCTCGACTCATAAAACAAGCAGAGCACAAGACGGAAGAAGGAGCTCTCACACCGGAGGAAGAAAAAAAACTCGTTGCTAAATCTCTCGGAGTCAAATCTTGATGCATCGAGCCCACCCCAGAGGAATGGACACTTTTCAATACTATGAGGGAGGAAAAAACAGTACAAAGGAGCGCAGAGTACATAGAGGATCTTAAAGAAAAAGCGAGAGATAATATCGATAACTTTTCGAATGTGGAGCTCGATGTCCTCTCCTTTATGGCACTACCTATGACACGGGAGGATCAACAAGAGATCGAGTAATGGAAACGAAAACTGAAGCGACGTAAAGAAATACCAGAGCCTTTCTCAAAAGGACAAGGGCTCCCACCAGGATTAGAGACCGCTCGATTCAAAGAACAAGCAACAACGAGTCGTCCTGACAAAGAATCATTTGAATTGGCAAAAAAGCGTATGCATGAAGAGGCCGAGCGAGTAAGCCGTGTTTATTTCGAAAGCCTGCGTCAGGAACGGGAACTTCAAAAAACTGGATTAAGCAGGAAAGAAAGAAGCATGTCGCCGATAAGTACTTGAATCGTCCATATTCTTTTGAGATAGGATTGAATAAGAAGTGGAAGGCAGTAGCAGAAGCACTGACTGTATCTGATTTACAAGAGTTAGCCAAGCAACGTGATGAGTATCTAAAAAATATGAGACTTCCTGAGAATCTGACACAGAAGGAAAAGGACTCCGTCGGGGAGGCATTGCACGCTACTTTCACACGCCCGCCGACATCATCTTGCGTCTCAAGCTGCTGATCGCTTCTAAACAAGTTGGTAATGTGGGTGTGGATGTCAATAACGAGATGGTGAAAATCCTCAATCGTCTGCTGGATCTAAAGCTCGTGACCCCGGATCAGTATCGCATTTTGTATGAGGACTTGATATAGACGTCATGAAGGATACCACGCTCTTGTTCGATTTGAAGTCGGTCACCTCCACTGTGAAGTATAATCCTGCCCTGGAACTGAACCAACAGTAGTCGTAAGAAATCACTCTCATCTCCGCCGAAATGTGGAACAGCTTCTTCAACATTATTATCAATAACAATCGGTTCTCGTACGTAGTCGCGCGTCAACTTAAAACGATCACGATCTCTCCCGGAGTCTACAACATCACCGGCATCGCCTCTGATGTCTATCGAATGATCACCTCCAACGGAGATGTCTCCTCCAACATCAAAATCGAACCCAATTACTCTAACCTACGGACTCGTATCACCCTCGCTAAAAATTACCTCGTACGATTCGACATCGCCAACTGCATCGGATCTCTCCTGGGGTTTAGCTCTGGGACCTCTCTGACTCAAAACGGAGTGTACGAAGGAGATCTACCTGTCAATATTACTGACGTTAAGAGCCTTCTCATCAACTGCTCCATTGCTCAGGGATGCTTGTCTTCCGTAGGCCCTGCCTCCAACGTGATTTATTCCACTTCGATTAACGTTCCTCCGGGCTCGCTCATGTAGATTTGTCCCAATCCCTTCATCTACTATACCATCCTGAACACCTACGCGATCTCGGAAATCACCATGTAGTTGACCGATCGGTCTGGCAATGCCGTCGATAACAACAACAAAAGAATTACATATTATCTGCACTTATTTCGTAAAAAATGTTAGCAGATTAAATAAATTGAGACCTTCACGCGAGTATCGACGTAAAATCGTAGGTGGATTTTTATCCACGTTGTTATCTTTCGTACGAGCAGCCCTTCCAGGCATTGCCGGTAAAGCTGCCCCTATCGCTCTCAAGGCGGGAGCCACCGGAGCAACCTCTGCGGCAGGAACGGTCGTAGGACGAAACATAGCCAGCAAAATCATGCCAGTAGCGGCGGTACCGTCTCCCGTGGCGGAGATGCCCGTCTCCAGAGAAGCAAAACAGGCTCTGCAAAATACGACTAATGTTCCCAGCCAGCGTTCCGAAAGAATTTTGCAGGACCTGTGCAAAAAGGTGCATGGTACGCTGCCAGCTCCCTCCGTAGGTGCCATCATGTCTGGGTATGGCTTAAACCGATTATAGTAATTTGTTTTATAACAGTAATATAGCATAGCATCATGTATTAGAGATTCACTCCCGATTATCTCCGTCTCAACGACGATACTCCCGTGGATGACTCTACCACCGAGTATTAGTACGTGGTGTATCACCAACATCACCAATCTCAATGTCAGCACCCATCGAAAAATCTAAACGCGCGACAAAGATGTGTACCTGCTTCCCCATATGGCCTTTTTGGAAGTTCGCGGAAAAGTAGAGACTAACACCGTCCCACCAGCGGACCATGCAGCCAACACACAAATCACGCTTCAAAATAAAGGATGGTCTTTATTCAAGTCTGCCCAATATCAACTGAAGAATCAGACCGTCGAAGAAATCAATGGCTACTTACCTCAAGCCAACACTATCATGAACTTAATCATGTACAGCGATGACTACATGAGATCGTGTGCTACCAACATGTGGTGGTTCAGAGATACCAGGACGGGTGTTTGAAGTGGGCGCAGAATATCCCACAGCTGCGGATCTGATCACTGTGGTGACTGTGGAAGACGGTAATAATGCAGTGACTAGAAAAATATTCCGAGCCAATTTCTCTTTCACACGTACTGTGGGTTGCAACGTGGGATTTGCCGCTCGACGCGCTCTGACCGATAGTAGACACGAAATTTGTATGTTTCTTCCTCTCGGCAGCATCTTTGGAGCATGCCGAGCCATCCGTACCATCTTCCGAGGCGTCAAACATACGCTGGTGCTGGAGAGGGACTCACCCGTTCAGTATATACACAAAGCAGCAGCAGCGGATGAGAAATTTATCATGACGTAGTTGTCGCTGTGGATGCCCAAAATCACGACCTCCACCACACACATGCTCAAACTGGAAACGACGTTAGCCCGATTTACCAAAACACTGTACTTCGAACAGCACCTTATCTGCATTCAGTAGCAAACTACGTCGTGGAGAGCCGATATTAATCCAGGCAGGGACCTTCCCAGGCATGTCTTCGGCACCTTTCAGCAGGCAGATCAGCGTACAAATCAAACGGGAAACAAGCACATATTCAAGCATCTCAGCCTGTCTCTCATTCACGTCCGTATCAACTACAGACAATATCCCGAGCGGAAATTCAAATGCAACTGCGCCGATGGCACAGGAAATTACTCTCGAGCATACATGATGGAGGCCATGCAAAAGTATCAAGACGTCGATACAGGCACGCAAGTCTCTCTGGACGATTTTGCTAACTTGCATTCCATCTTCCATTTCAATGTCTCCAAACATTCCGAACATCTCAAGGACTCACATGCCGACATCGAGATCCAATGGACTGTTGGAGATCCAGGCGTTGATTATGTCTGCTACGCCCTGGTCACATCAGACCAATTCATGACGCTGGACGTCCTCAATGGAAAAATGAATATTCTTGTATAGACAACATACCTAGGAAAAAGACATCTCAGCGACGAAGTCAACCGAACGGAGGCTCCATTGCCACCGCCATCATTCCCTTCATCAAAACCATGGCTTCTAAGTTATACGCTAACGTCCTAGCCCCCTTAGGACTCGCTGAAGCCACGGAAGCCATCACTGGAGCTACTCAGACAGCAACCCTAGGAAACGGTGTGCGTCGAAAACGAGCCATCGTGACCTCCTCCACAGGATATCGAAAGTCAAATCAAAACGACGACAAAAATAATAGCATTTCATATAACGTCATCATGTCGTACATTCCAGTGGATGTTACGCTGTCCACACACCAGAGAAAAAGTATCGCTGTAGCTGCCACTTATTAAAGACCTGCCTCCATCCGACTCAAAGCCTCAGCACTCGTCGGACCCTATCGGATAATGCTGACCCATCGCCAAGCCACCGCCATGTCTAAACATAAGGCAGATCGAAAAGGACTCGTTTTGAATTTATCCTCGGAGTAGCTGTCCAAACAAGGAGAATTTCTCGCACCTCTGCTCGCCAGTATCGCCGGAACCTTACTGCCAGGATTGCTAGGGATCGACAAACGACTCCAGCTGCCAGGCACCACGCGCAGAAAGGGCATAAGAAATAAAGGTTTTAAGCAACTTTGATCTCGAGCATCTATTAGCATCTCCTACTTTCAGAGGAGTCTTTTCCAAAGATCAACTTCTTAAACAAATCAGACCTGAAGAGAGCTGCGTCGTGAATATCCAAAATCATTACGATGGACAGGGTACACACTGGGTCGCCATTGTCAATGATTCTCATTCACACGATGTCGAGTATTTCGATTCGTTCGGCTTACCTCCACCTAATGAAGTTACACGCTATCTCCGCTCCGCACATAAAGGAGCGGTCTAGAACTCTTTACAACTTCAAGATGTCGATGATAGCACATCCGGGTGGTACTGCGTCGATACATTCAAGGCAGATATCACGGACACTCTCCCGTTGAGACGGTGTTATCACTGTCAAAATAATATCCATTTCTCATATAGCCAACATGATCTCTGGTGTCTCAAGTGTAAAGACAAGACTGAGAGTGTTGACCCCGTCGAGGTAATGACCGAAAATAATCGACACATGATCAAATCTAGATGCGCCCTGTGTGGCTCTAACAAAGCGCATATCGTCACTGGTAAAGCTTAGTTACATGAACTTGTATACCAAATGCATCATTGCAGACACTGCGAGCTCGATACGAGCTGCGAAGACCTTCGCCTAGAAAGAAATCTATACGTGGGAGACTGTAAAAGATGTGGACATCGACAAATTCTCGGAGGAGCTATGGATGTCCATGCTGTCATCGGAAAACTTCCACGACCTCGAGGCGGATGGACGTTGCCAGGACATAAATACTCAGGGCCATGGAACCCCTTAGATCAACAACTGGATGAACCCGATTAGCCACTTCCAGGTCAGGAACCCTCCAACGGCGTCAATGCCATCGCAATGCACCACGATCTCTGTTACCGAGATCATACCGACCATAAAGAGGGATGCTATCGAGTCATGCTGAGGGACTTAAAAGAGCTCAAGTCTAAAAATATCAGTTAACGTATGGACCGAGATGTCGTCAGAGGCATCATTGGCACTAAACATAAGCTCGGTATTGGCCTCGCAGAAGAACAACATAAACCCGTATGCAAGCTTTGCCACGACGCAGATTCATCGCTGTAGACGTAGACGAAATATGGTCAGCAGATCTCGTCCATATGAGAGATTATAGCGACTTCAACGATCCATTTCCATTATCTGATGACCGTGATCGATGTCATCGGTTAACATGTTTGGGTCATTCCTCTAAAAAATAAAAAAGGAACTTCTATCCTAGAGGCATTTCATAAATTCACAAGATAATGAAAACCCCATAAACTCTGGGCAGATCACGAGAGCGAATTTTATAACCAAACCGTCTCAGATTGGTGTCAAAAATTAACATCAATCTGTACAGCTCTCATAATCCTCTCAAGGTCTCAGTCATCGAACGATTTAACCGGACTCTCACAAATCGCATGTGGAAAAGATTCACCAAAGATAATACCAGTCGATATTTCTATTTACTTCCAGATCTCGTCGACCACTACAGTCATACCTGGCATCGAAGCATTTGAATCACCCCCGCAGAAGCCTCCTCCAAAGATAAAAAACAGCAGTTTGCAGAGGCCATATTTTTAAGATCCAAATTCAAAGTAGGGGATCGCGTTAGAATCAGCAGACAAAAATCAACCTTCGAAAAAGGATACACTCCTACTAGACGGACGAAATCTTCGTCGTCGATACCGTTCAAAAAACCATTCCAGTCACCTACATACTCCAAGATTCTTCAGGAGAACCCATCCAAGAGTTTTTTTATTAACAGGAACTACAAAAAATAAGCCAAGACGTCGTCCGAGTAGAGAAAGTTATCTCCACCAAAGAAAAAAAATCTCTCGTCAAGTGGTTTGGCTATCCTGAACAATTCAACTCGTGGATTTCCACCGCCTCTGTAACTACTATAGGGCCTCCGAAATAATCTTACCGTACTCCTCCATCTAGCTCTTCCCAAAAACACTCTTACATTTCGACGCATGCTCGTCAAGACCCATTTTCTCAAAAATACGCTTAAACACGTACTCAAATTTGATGATTTTTGAACGATCCATCAACTGCACTCGAGTCACTTTATTCAGCCAGTAGTCAAACTCATTTCGCTCAGGCTCTGATAAATGAAAACGCTTCAATTTATTCCGGATGTAATACTGCTGATTGTAGCACTGCACTGGACGCTGATGACTGACTACGCTTCACCCACTCCTCGTCCTCACCCTCCTCACAATAAATCATCTCAGGTACATAACTCAGATCCTTATTCGCTTACGCTATCAACTTCTTCGCATGCTTCAACCATATCTGAGACTCCTCCTCACTAAATTCCCACTTTGCATCAGCGATGTCCTTACTGAGACCTCACTTCCCCACATGCCACAGATAACACGGAAGAGACATCTCTTCACTATACCACAAGCAAGTCTCTAATAAAGTGAACCAGCAGCATAGTCTCAATACATCGATCCCCCAAAACATCCTCTTTCTCTGGTCCAGAACTCTCCTTTCATATAAGTGGACATTATGGCACACAGTGAGCCAGAACCCCATTCAGATTAAAAAGTGAGCCAGAACCCCCCCACACCAAGGAAAACGTGAGCCAGAACCCCCATTCTCCAACAGTAGAGTTCTATGAGGTTCCTCATTCACCTAGACCACGCAGTGTACTAGTTGAGCCAGAATCCCAATTCACTTACTACTTATATATAAAATATTTCAAAAGATTTTTTAAGCGAATTGGTATCCTTTTCGCGGAAAGGACTTACCCATCTGCGAAATGGATCGACTAAAATTTATTATCAGTTGAAATCAATGTTTCTATTTCACAAATGAAATTATAATGTGTAATAACTCATTTTCCATTGCATTTAACATATCGTTTTAATAATGAGTGTTTAAAGGTCCTTGTACCCAAACGAAGTCCTTAAAGAATATGATTTACCGTCTGCGAAAAGGACATACCATGCTCTTACTACAGTTTCATCAATATTTCGATTTTAACAAATATGAGAAGAATTATACAGTTTGAAGGGATGTGGAGATTGAAGTCTATAGTAGAACGAAATTACACTAATTCTTAATACTTCTATCTACATCTGGCGTAAGTAAGGTGACCTTTAATGAGCTGATAGCGGTTCTTTAACTGACGACTCATTCAAAGCCGATATTGTAATGTCTCCAATGGATAAATCGACTTGATTCTCACACGTTTGTTTATTATAATTGTTCTATTGCAACCTCATAATTAATCATTTAAGAGTAGGTAACATGTGGAGACTTGTGAATGGGTAATTATCTCGCAATTAACTGAGTTACAGATTTGTGACCGTGTCTGAACACTTACATCAAAGAAGAATCTCTTGAACATCTCCAGTTTTTATTTAAACTAAAAATATTGATAATTATTGAATATGCAAAAAACTAGCTTAAAATACTATACATTACAGTCTGCATACTCTTCCTTTTATTCCTACTTTAAGTTCATTGACAAAATGTCGGAGTGAGAGCGAAGAGGCAGACAGTCCAAAACAAATGCAAAACTGTGAACCGATCATTGTAACGGGAATAAGAAGCACAAGACGACCGGTTCTAAGGGAAGACCCGAACTCATCTGCACTTGAGACTCATGACATACCTATCTGACCTCACCCATGTGTACACACCAGCAAGATACTTACGCTCCTCTTCTGACACTCGTATTCTCATTATTCCCACTATGAAAATGAAATCATATGGACAACGTTCATTTGCATACCAGGGCCCAGCAACGTGGAACGAATTACCCACTGAACTTAGACAGAAAGACACAGTGATCTCATTCAAGAGCGCTCTTAAAACTCACCTATTTCAGCTGCAAGAACAGACATAAGACCAAATAATGTTTCCTTACCTTAAATATTTACAGCATGTTTTCTGTTTTCTAATTTCGTGGTGTTTGTTTTTATTTTTGTAATCATATCATTATATATGTTTTTAAATGTTGTCAAATGTTGTAAAGCGCTTTGAGCTTCTAAAGATGAGGCGCTATGCAAAGTCCTCATTATTATGAAACGGAGGAGGAGATAAACCTGATGCTCACGGACCCCAAAGTAGAAATGGAAGTGACAACACACGATATGGAAAATCAAAACACGCAATAGGACTACACACGATATGGAAAATCAAAACACGCAATAGGAAAATGAAAATGAACAAAACATAGCAAATGTAAAAGACATGAACATAGAACACAGCCCTCAAATGATACTGTGGGACTTAAACCCCAATGTCCCTGCCCCACAAACTTCAACACCTAAACCTCCGCTTAAGCGAAAGAGAAACCTTCCACTCCCAAGACTCCCATGGAACAAGAGGTGATTGATTGCATAAGAATGCACAGATCCCTGGAGGAAATAATAATGGAAATAATCGAAGCACTCCATCCTCACGAGAAAACAGACCATTGGACTGCTCAGAGGAGGGGAGCAGTGTCTCTGACAAGAGACGATAGATAAAAAAATAAAAATCAGCTGAGAAGACTACCGATCGAAGAAAGTGAGAAAACAAATCTAATTGTATTAAAAACTGAATTGAAAATTTACTAAACAAACAGAAACAGCCCAGTACCATTCTTTATAGCCAAGATGGAGAGATTGAACCTCAAAATCCTGACTGAATATCAATGGTATAAATGGGAGAATAGGCACAATGACTAAAATAGCTAAAGACTATGATATTATTTTAATTCAAGAAACTCGTAACATGTCGAAAGAAACTATACAAAAGACGCTCTTGTTTTTGTAAATGAGCACCCTACAGAATGCAAATCTGGGGTAGTTACGATTGCACGGCGTGTATCCAAGGGCTTAAACCTTGAAGAAGAAAAGATTCCCACAGCAATGCATGGGAGTCTCCATCATATGGTAATAATTAACTGGAACATTTTCAATGTGTATGTACGAACTAGCATGAATGTAAAAAACCAAATTCATAATAAACTAAACACAATATATGCAACAGTTTGTACTAGAGCAATCTATAAGGGGGGGGGGGGAATTTCAACTGAGTTGAAAATGATATAGACAGAAGCGTGAGCCTGATAGAGGCTGATAAAAGTGCAAAACATTTTGTGAAAACCTTTATAAATACAAACAATTTAATAAACACATACATGGAATAAAAGGGAATACACTCATATGTATAGAAATAACAAAGGTAGTCGTCTAGATAAATTTTACATCTCAGAGGGAAAGAGAGCAAATCTAAAGGAATGTTAGTATGCTGACATATATGGTATCTGACCATAGACCGGTCAGACTTGAAATAAGGTCAACTAACCTAACACGGTGGGGTCAGGGTTTATGGAAGATGAATAACGCTCACGTAGATAATCCGGACCATGTGAGCCTTATTCATCAGCAGCTTGATATTTTTAGACAAGTACTGCACGTGGATATAAAAGAACTTTGGGAGCAAGTGAAGCAAGTCATAAAAAGAATTACAAAATTCCATGGCACAACAAAAATGAATACAGAGAAAATGGATAAATGAAAAATACAAAGTAATACAAAGTAAACATGGGCAAAAACCAGAGGAAGAAAAATAAAAAAAAAGAAATTAATAGAGAATTATACGACGTAGGGAGTAAAGATAAGGGCCGGAAAATTTAATGATTTTTATACTAAGGGGAGGGGAATTTATAAAAGATTGGAAATTAAAAAGGGAAAAGAAAAGAAAATAGATAGAATACGCATCAATAATACAACATATACAAAAACAAAAAAAAAAAAGGAAATCATAAGTGAGATACGAAATTATTTCAAAGAAATTTTCACATCACAGAATATTGATCTGAATATTATTCAGAACTATGTAACATAATACACTACAAAAATATTACAGATCACGCAAGAGAAACATGTGACAATTTTATTATAACAGAAGAAATACTCAAGGCAATAAATGACCTGACAAGAGGGAAATCGCCCGGGTCGGATGGTTTGACTACTGACTTTTTATATGGAGTTTCAAAACAAACTAGTATATTTTCTTGAAAGGCCCTATAATAACATTTTATTTAAGGGGGGGGGGATGTCAAAAACAATGAGGGAAGGGATAATTCCTTTAATTTACAAGGGAATAGGGGACCGAGAAGATATGTAAAATTGGAGACCGATTACGCTACTAAACACAGATTACAAAATACTAAGCAAGGTCATTACAAACAGACTCAAAACATGTATAGGTTCAATTGTGGATATAAACCAAAGTTGTGGAGAGAGAGAGAGAGAGAGAGAGAGAGAGAGAGAGAGAGAGAGAGAGAGAGAGAGACTAAACAATACTCTATCAATAAACACAATTATAGAATTAGTATCAAATAAAAGAGAGAAGGGAGCCATTCTTCTTTTTGATCAGGAAAAGGCCTTTGATAGAATCGAGCATGGTTTCATAGAAAAAAATCCTTTATACATGTGGCTTTGGGAAAAATTTTCAAAATTGGATAAAAGCAATGTACAACAAAATTACTTCCAAAATCACGATTAATGGGGCATTGATGGGGGGACATCCCTTACATGCAGACGACTGTACAAATTTGATTAGGGACGGCACAGCTTGTAAACATTCTCAAAAGGAATTCTTACACACACACACACACACACA
>JAECUM010009069.1:0-13069 GCA_016617855.1 Megalonaias nervosa
AGATGTGGTCCAATGTACGAATATCAACAATTTCTCAATTGAATCACAGTTTGCGTTTCCGAATAATTCCAGAATAAATTTCCATGAATATCTTTCAGGATTTTTTTATATAAAAAAGTCAGGTTGTTGAGTTTCCAGGAGAATAAATTATTAAATCCAAAAATCAGATGAAAAACAAACAATCTGGCAACAAATAAAAATAACACCTTGTTCCTTCAAGATGTTAAAACGACTCTACCAGAAGAATATTAAGAATGCGTATTTAAACCCCCAAAACATCATTTCAAGTCTCGCGAGATGGGTCATGTAGTCTCTTACTACAAGAAATCCATCACGTACGCCAGTGTAGCCCCACTTAAAAACCAATAATATATAAACGTTGTTTACACATGGTGATCACGCAAGGAAAGTATGGCCCTGATACTGACCAATCACTTTAACTGCCTGTTTACGTTCTTGCCAGCCCAAGACGAACTAGGTTAACTAAAAATAATTCTCATGTAACACGTTTTACGTCTTAGATAAATAACATTTAGTAAAAGAAAATATCAAATTACTGAAAAAGAATTTCGAATCCTTTCAATAATCATTACAATGAAATATAATGAAACAAAAATAAAATAAAAAAGAATTTTAAAACTAACACACAAGCAATTTAATTACATATACGTAACAAATGGCAAACATAAGTCTTTTTGTTTAACAAATTAGGCACAAGTTTTTCGACGGAACACGCTTTTCCATATCGGTTTTGTAATTGTTCGTTTGACAACAATTTATTTGGAATTAACATCTTCTCTGGCAGAAACGGATAGTCGTCATGGAAATCATGTAAATTTTCAGGATATTCAACATCAACTTCAACAAAGAATGAAAAAGCAGAATTAGACAAATCTCGTTTCAAATTATTTGTGGTTGAAAGAAAATCTGAAACAGTTACCCAGTTACTTGTTGCATATGGTATCGATTGTGACATTGCCCATCTCTATAAACCATTTTTATCAAGATAAAGTATAAAAGAAGATTTCTCGTCTGGATTAAAATCACTCATATATTTATTATTCGCGCGTGCATATTTCCTACTGATTACACTTATCCCGCCTCGAATACTTTTTTCGATAAAATGATACTTATCAATATTCCCATCTGTTATAAGTTCAACTTCAGCTCGTGTTAACTTAAATAACGCATCCCAACTTAATCCAGGGCTTGAGAAATACCAGGCTGGATCTAGTTTATATTTTTTTATACTTGTCTGACGAAAACTGCTGAAAATATCGTCAAGAAGAAGCGTGTCTTGAATCAAATACAAATCTAAATAATTACCAATCGTTTTACAATCAAATTTATCCCAAACATCAAGTGCGTGTTGATATTCAGCATCAGTTATATTAGAATTATTCAATGATGAATAAATGTTGTTCTTACTTGGTAAAGATGTTTCATTTAATTTTTCAAAACAATCAATATATTCATACGGGAAAATTCCTTTCTTTTTCATTAAATTTGTTTTATCGTTAAAATGTTCTGTTAAACTCGGGAAATCTTTACAATTATTTGTGAGAGAATCTAACGAGCTGGCCATGAATTGCATGCTGTCGATGAAACGAAGCGGACCAATTGTCAGCGACATGAATTTTTCTTTATTATTTGGAATTCCATTTATTTTATGTTGTTTACACAAACTTATGATATCTGAATGCCCGAGAGCGCGAATCACATAATGACTGTCATAACCGCGAAAGTTGAGTGCAAGGAATAAATCTTGTGGAGTGAAATTTTAAATTACAGTCGCTATGGGCCGGTCCACGATATTTTCCAGTAATATGATAATGATCATGAACTTTAACATTAACATCGTTTAAAAATGCACCCTCACAAATATAACAAACTGTTGCATTTTGATACTTAATTTTTTCTTCATCTGTCAGTGGTAACATTGGTGTTATTTTTGATAATTGTTTATTAATTTTTTCAGCTTCTATAAATAACTGTTTTATCAACCAAACGGCGGTATCTTCATCATTATCACTAGCGCGACGATACAATTTAACCGACGATGACAAACTCGGATCAACAATACAAGTAACCTTATACGCGACTGCAACAGCAACATGTTTGTGAGTATGTTCTGTTTGGCGATTGCTGTTTGATTTTATTTCATTAAGATCTGGACAAGAATCGATTCAAAATCATACGTGATTGAAAACCGAATTACAAATTGTTTTTTTATAGTTTATAAATTTTAAAATTTTCTTTTTTATGTGTGGTAACGTTGTTTTTTGATTATAAAAGCAATATTGTAAATGTTTTTCTAAAAGATCAGGTTTGATAAAGCCATGCAAACACTTATAACAGAAATATTTTCGGTGTTCACTTTTATTATATTGCTTAAAAGTTAAAGTTTTTGATAAAAGCATAATGTTTTTTATACATTAATAAATTTACTGTCTCCGGCCCGGCTAGTTCTGATAATCGAAGTGGAAATAATTTCAAAGCATCATCCAAACCAAAAACGTTTATTCCATGCAGAATTAAACTTTTATTATTTTGTTCAAATTTTCCAATTTGAGATAACGGAGTTGGAAAAGATATTCCAGTTAAATTTAATTTTGAAAGGTGCGGATGATATTTAGAAATTTGATTTGTTTTATGTACCGCTGGAAACAGCTTTGCTAACGTGTTCCACACAAGGCACATATCATCATCGCTGAAAACATTTATACAACAATGAGAATTTTTAATAGCCAGCGGTAATTCCACAAACTTTCCAGAACGAATTGGATTGTATCTATGTGTATTAACAAACAACTGCAAGTTATTAATGAAAATCCAACCTGAGCCTGACGCAGTATATTCATCAATTTTTTAAAATCAAATTCCTGCATTATTTTATCCGCGAGAAATTTTACATTATCATTATAAAATACTGTATAAGATTTAATTTTTAAATACGGGTCCGAAAATTTTTCACTATCGACAGCATGACGAAATAACACCTGTAGCTCTACTATCATTTTTATTCGTGGTTCTTGTTGCAAAACATATTTAATAATATTCATAAGTACATCATTAAGCGGCTGTGTAATTTCAACAAGTTCAACTTAGTACGTTTTATTAAATCCAGCAAAAGATGAATCAGATAGTATTATCTTAAGTTTCTTTTCACGAGCTGTTTTAAAATCATTTTTAAGTTTTTCAAGATCAGCGTTTGATAGAGAGTAATCAACAACCGTTCCAGTTAATAACTGATATCCATAAAGAAGTTTTTTAACTGTTTTATCTCGACTAAATTTATTTGGTTTTTGTAGTCCTCGATAACGCTTAATTACATCTAACACTAACTGATACTGAAGTTTTTGCTTTTTAGTTTTTTCTTGATTAATTTCATCCATCAGGCGATCTAAGTCAATATTTGGCTTTGGATATTTTGGGTTTTTTTCAATAAGTTTTTCATACTCAAACATTACTTTTTTTACTTTATCACGACGTGTGTGTTTCATCGATGACATTATATATTATAGGTTTAGACAAAATTATGTTCAAATAAAATTTAAAATAAAATAAAAAATTAAATTAAATTTTAACTTTACTAAAACTATACTATATATCATGCCGTTTCCAATAGGCATGTATACATGCAAGTGGTTATTTCAAGGCTCAACTGAAGTTTGTGGAAAATATTGTTACGACGAGAACTTCTGTGGGTTGCATAAACAAGCGAAATCTGCTGGCCCCCAATCTTGCATTGGCTGTGGAATTGGTGTGCGAGGAAAACATCAAATTTGTGCAGCTTGCGGTGGGCGAAATTACAGATCAACTTTAAATTACTATGAAAAACGCCAACCAAAATATTTTTATTAAAAGATGCTTCCGCCAACTACATTTCCATAAATTCTTAATTTCATCTGTCAACTGTTTACCGTCTATCGTTGGATATCGTTGGATATTTGATCTTGCTATTGTTGCTATGTGTCATTGTCAAATTTTCAAACATTATTTTTATTGTTCGCACAAAATTTTATGCCCTAGTCGGAAAATATGTCAAGTACAGATCTATCATCGCGACGATACCCAAGCGCAAACGTATCTATTCCGTTTTCGCAAAAACGTTTGTCATCGAAATTACTTAATCCGCGTTTGAAAATAACATCTGTTTCGAGTTTATGGTAATTTGCTCGAATAGCCATTTATCTTATAAAACTAACGCCACCGTCAAGTGCGTACTTGTAATCATCAAACTTAATAGATTTTTTTTTAACAAAATCGTGGGGTAAACCTTTTGCTTTCTTTGTTATTTTATTATTGTCAAGCAACATGGTATACATTTTACTTCGCAATCCTATAAAATATTTGATGATGCTCGAGTTCAGTTCATCCTTAAACTTGCCAATGACCTTTTTATTTGTGTCATCGTAAAATTTACTATCGCGAGGATAATCAGAAAGATCAAACAGATGTCGATTATCAAAGATATCTTGATATACATCCTCACATTCGATTTGATAAACAAGCGAGTCAGTATCAGTACACAATAATCTACTTGACAGCCACTGCTTATTAACAAAATTGTAATGAAAATCGTACATGAGCCACTTCGACAAATCTAACACTGAAGCTCCAACATAAATCGGTTTATTTAGTTTTAGATTTGTTTTTCGTCGTTGTATTGCGACAAGGTTCTCATTAAAAATGTTCATGCTGACAAAGTCATCGTCTGATACAAGTTTGTTTCGGCGGTTGATATCATTAACTAGCTCGATATTTACTCGCTTTCTAATATTTTCCTTGGTCTTACCAAAGACGGAATTGTTCATAAGCTTAAAGAAGTTCTTCTCAAAGTCAGTTTTAGCTACAGCTCTCCTCGAAGTGTTTGAGATAATATAACCTCTCATCCAAGGAGACTGATTAAACTTTAGCACTTTATGAACTTTCCTAAGCACAAGACCAGCATCTACTGCTTCTTTTAAAACTTTGTAATGCAAAACATAATTTCGCTTATCAAGTAAATTTGGGACTAGTTTTTTACCATAGAATTTTGTTTTGGTGATGCTAATGCTTGTTGTTCCTGAGATAACAAACTATAATCGATTATTATTGATTCCGCAGAAAACGGATAATCGTTATGTAAATCATGTAACGTAGCAGTATAATCAAGATCAACTTCAACAAAGTATGAAACATCGTCTGGTAGTTTTTTTTCTGTCTTCGCTAAAAATTGATCAGGTGTAATCCAACGAAATCCACCAAACGGCATTGGTTTTGATATTGCATAGCCGTACAAACTATTAGAGCCTAGATAAATAATATACTTCGATGGAAGCTCAGTTTGTACTCTTTCATATACTTATTGTTTGCTTCCAAATACGTTTTTGTTATCACGCTAATATTGCCACGGATACCTTTTTCGACAAAGTTAAACATGTCAACATCTGTTAGTAATTCTAGCTCTACTTTACTAAACTTTAACAAAGCATCCCAAGATAACCCGGGAGCAGTGTAATACCAACACGGACCTAATCCATAATTATTATAGCTTACTCGACGAAAACTTTCAAATAGATCTGCAAGCAATAGCACATCCGCTTTTAAATATAAATCATAATAATCGCCAAATGTTTTGCAATCGAATTCTTTCCAAATATTTTGTGCATAATTATACTCGTCATCGGTTATATTTTCATTTTTTTAGCTGCTAATAAAATTTATCTTTGTCAGGTAAAGAAGTTTCATCAAATTTACTCCAATCATCTAGATACTCGTATTGAAATACTCCTTTTTTGTTAATAGAATAAATGAAGAAATGAATAAAATAAGATCATATTTTTCACTATCGCGTAATAAAAAATGTAATTCTGTTTATTTAGCCCAAGGTTTTTACAACGTCGACAGATTTATAAGACGAAATACTGGTTATTTTATATTATTTCCGGGACTGGACAATGTTGACGTTAGAAATATTGCAAACGAGCAATGTGGCGGCGTAACAAAAGATAAATTTATCGAACTTTACCACAAGGCAACAGCGGATAAATGTAACTTTTTTCTTGTTTGATAAACTAACACATAATCCAACTAAAATGTTTCGTTGTTGTATTGAAAATTATCTGCAGCAAGTTTTTGATTTCGATAGTCCTAATTTTATAAAATTTATATATAATAAAATGGAGAGATAAGCAAAGTACAGAAAACATATAGAAAATCTAAAAAAAACTTGTTCAATCTAAAGCTGAACTTAGGCAGATGATTCAACAAGCACGACGTGGTCAAGTGGCTGCAGCAGAAGCAGCAGCAACAGTTCTCAAACCACTTACTGAAGTACTACTTGGGAAACAACCTGAAACTAAACCACTATCAGAAGAAGAAGTTAAGCGACTACAGGACAAAGGTTTAATCGGATTAGTTAAAGAACAAGAAGCAGCTGCTGCAAAAATTGTTGCTAGATCTGACGAAGAAAGATTAAGTTTAGCCAGAGGCCTTGTAAAACATATTGCTGATCCTGTTGCCAGACAAGCTGAAATAAGACTACTGTTGAATAATCCAATGGAACTTGAACAAAGATTAGCAAAACTAATGTCACGTGGAACCAGAGATCTTATAGTAGGATTATCAGAAAAATTAGCGGATATTGAACAAGAACAAAAGGAAATTGGCGAGATGACAGTAAGGTTTTTGGGTGACGATTTTATCGAAAAAAGCATATAATAAAATAACTGATGATAATTATCGTGAATTTTTAAAAGAAAATGATATAAATGATATTGATAATATAAAAACTTGGTCGAAAGAAAGGTATGATAAACTTATTGCTGATTTAAATACAATGATGACAGATGGCTTTACGTCTAATACCGAATTAGAAAAAACCAATGAAGAAGATCATATGACTGAACTTTCTGATAAAATTAGAGTCGGTGTTATTGCTAGCGTATTTCATAGAACAGCAGTTGAGATCAGACCAACAGGGTTTGGTAAAAGTTGCAATTTTCTTAGGAAATTTAAAATAAATGATGAAAATCGTATAAAAAATGCTAAAAAACTAAAACGTATATTTAGAACTAAAATACCAGAGAGCATACAATTTTCAGCGGAGACTGAAAAACCACTAGTTATGTCGCCAGCGGAAACTGAAAGAAGGAAGCAAATTGAAAAAATAACAGCAGATAAAATAACAAAATCAGAATATGATAGTTTTATGAGAGAAAATAATATTAAAGATGTTGATAATATTGATAAACGGACACAGGATGATTATCTTGATTTGATAAAATTATTAGATAAAAAAATTAAAGATGGTAATCAAGCTTTAGAAAACCTTGATACAGCTAAAGAAGAAGATTTTAGTGAACTTTATAAACAATCTAGAGATGGTGTTATTGCTGGTGTTTTTAAATCTGCTTCAGTAAAATTTAAATCTGGAACAGCTAGTACTGAAGGACGAAGTTGTAAAGATGTATTTGATGATTATGATAAACGTCGATTAGCTAAAGCAAAAACTGGAAAAGGTGTAAAAATATATACATCAACTACCGAAATGATAGGCAGATTAATGTTGTTGATATCGTCAAAAGAAGCTGGGAATGTTGGTACTGAAATTGATAATGAAATTATTGATATACTTGATCATTTAAGATCGGAAAATTTATTAACATCTGATGAATAAGAAACTTTACACGGCGACTTAATTTTGGAAATGTTAATTATATAAAATAAAAGAATATAAATGTCAACTACATTATTACTAGACTCTAGTACGGCCGCGATAGCTAATATTAAAGATAGCGCAAATTTTTCAGTAAATTATATTCCGCCAATACAAATTGATACTGAAAAATAGTATGAAATTGGACTAATTTCCTGTACATGTTGGCATTCTATGGCTAACGTAAAAACTAGAGTAAACGATGAATTTACATTTACTTTAACTCCAGCTCCAAGACCTACGTGGAAAACAGTTAAAATTCTACAAGGAGCTTATAATGTCACTGATCTAAATAAAATAATAAAAGAGCTGATAACTAACAATAATGGTATCGCTGACAATTTTGAGCTGACACCGAATTATAACACATTACGCGCTAGAATAAAAGTAAAAAATAATTTGATAATAGATTTTTCATCAGCAACAAGCATAGCATCGCTGATAGGATTCACTCACAAGCAATACGGATCTGTAGCAGAACAAACTATAACATATGACGGTGATCTGCCAGTAAATATAACGGACGTAAACACAATATTAATAAATTGCTCCATTGCAACTGGATCTTACTCAGCCCAGGGTAGTAAAGGACCAACGATATATAGTTTTTCGCCAGATGTTCCAACATAGTCATGCCAATTAGTCCGCGGCAAGTTATTTATTATCCGCTAAATGTTGAAAATCAAATAACAGCAATAAATATGCAGTTGACAGATCAATCTGGACGACATCTGGATCTGAATAATGAAGTTGTCACTTATTATTTACACCTACGCGCACAATAGAAAGCTATTGTTTTATACAACCTCAGATATAATGAAACAAAAAAACATTTTACCGAAGAAAAATTATTGGTGGATTTTTGGGAAATATATTTACTAAAATTATTGAAAATGTTCCGGGAATAGCGCATCAAGTTGCACCAATTGCACTAGACGCGTCAAAAGATTTTGCAACTGGAGCTGCATCTGCTGCTGGAACTGCTGTTGGACAAAAGGTTGCTGATAAAATTAAGGGCAATCCACCAACAAGCAAACAAGTTATATCAGAAATCGTTCCAACAAAAGAAACTCAACGTGCTATGATAACAACAACAAAAAAAACTGTTATCACCAAAGGGCGAGCAGATTATACAAAAATTAATATCTAAAGTAACAGCGCCGCAATAAAATTTTATATAATCTAATAAATAAAAAATGTCTGTTAAAAATTATCTCGATTTAGCAGAAACTTATGAGATCGATGACACTGTAACAGAATTTGAATATATTGAATATCTCGACGGAAATTCTAATGAACCAAATAAGGCTGGTTGTTGTTGTTGTTGTTATAGGGTTTAACGCCATTTTTCAGCACAAGATAGGCTATACATGGCGGCCAGTATTAATGGTGGAGGAAGAACCCTGGAAAATCCCGGGAAGAACCACCGACCCTCGAGAAGCTACTGGCAGGCTTTCTCACATACCCACGTTAGCCGAGCCTGGACTTGAACTCACGCAGACAGAGGTGAGATGGCAGTGATCCGTAACGGTCAGCGCTTTAGACCACTCGGCCACTCGGGGCCCCAAATAAGGCTGGTGTTAGAACATTTAATACCAGAGATGAAGATGTATTTCTACTGCCACATAAGGCAATATTGGAAGTTCGCGGCCAGATTATGACAGTGGCTAATCCACCTGTCGCAATTGCAGCTGGAACAGAAGTAGCTCTTATAAATAATGGCTGGTGTTTATTTAAAAGTGCCAGATATCAGCTGGCCAATCAAACTGTTGAGGATATTTCGAGCCACCTACAAGTTGCAAGTACAATCTTAATTGCAATTTCATTTTCTGATGATTACTCCAGATCAACTGCATCTAATATGATGTGGTTTAAAGACACCGGAAGTGGTGCAATAATTCCTGCGTCAAATGAACTTATTTCAAAAGGTGTTTTAATACACGGAGCTGATGCTGCTTCAGATGTTTTAATTGTAAGAAGTTTTCTTATTGCTAATGCAGACGCGCTAGGTATAGCCGCACCAGCTGCAGCTGCTAACGCAGACGCTACAAGAGTCTTACTTACTGCAGCTTGTAATAATCTGGATATAGCACCACCAGGTGCAGCTGCGGATGGCGTTGCAATGTTAAATTTAGTTATTAGCACAATTGGATTTCGAAATAGACGTTACAATGAAGGTCATGCTAAGAGAAAGGCACTTGCAGCAGAATCACGTCAAATTACAATGATGCTGCCATTAAGTACAATATTTGGATTTTGTCGCGATTACAACAAAGTATTTCGTGGAGTTAAGCATACACTTATCCTCGACCGTGCAGAACAAAATGATTGTTTATTTCGAGCTGGTGGAGCTGATGTACAGTTTATCATAAACAAACTTGCGCTGTGGATGCTACGAATAACGCCGACAGTTTCAAAATCGCTCGAATTAGATGATGTTCTTAAAAACCGCACAAACAAAATTCATTTTCAGCAACATAAAATATATCAAACAGCAGTTCCAAATACCACCGACTATACATGGCGAGTTACAACAACGTCGACTGAACAAAAGCCACGGCAATTATTTGTTGTATTTCAGCAACAAGCGCTACGTGGTAACCAACAACAAAATAATGCAATATTTGATAACGCTGATGTTAGACGAATATATGCTAGAATAAATTCAAAGCAATATTCAGAACGAGCGATAGAATGTAATTTTGCAGATGACGTTAATAAAAATATTACTCGACCTTACTTGTACCTGCTCGACGCACTGCAAAAATATCAGGATGTTGGAGACGGATCTCAGATATCAGTAGAGGAATTTCGTACACTTTATCCGATATTTTATTTTGATGTTACTAAACAAAATGAAAGAGATGTAATTTCAACTGCTGATATTGAAATTACTTGGACACTCGGAGCAGCTCCAGTAGCACAGTTGTACGTGTACGCGTTAGTGATCAGCGATAGGTCTGTTACAATGGACTTTATCGAAGGTAAAATTTCAGTACAAGTTTAATCTGTAACTTTAATATAATTAAGAATGACGAAATATATTGTAAAAGAAATATATTTGACTGATGGTCAAGTTAAAAAATTATCAGCTCCTGTTGCAAAGCAGAGGCAGGTTTCATTAAAAATAAAACTTAACACCTTAGGTGTTTTGGGTACTTTAACAAAATTAATGTTAACCAAAACACAATTAAATAAATATAATCGCGGCAAACCTTTTGTTTTAAATTTAAGTGCCACACAAATAACTGCGATGGCAAAACAAAGTGGTTTCTTCTGTCCGGCACTATCTGTAATGGCTAGAACGTTAATACCAAAACTTTTGCCAGTACTTGGTACATTAGGATTAGCAGCAGCGTCTGGCGCAGTATCTGGCGCAACGAAAAAAGCAGTATCAGTCGATGGAATCGTCAGAAACAGTGTCTCCGGCAGTGGTATAAAGAAACTTTTCGTATGAATGTCGATGGTGATAGAAGTATAATTTTATGTGGACTGATAAATATAATGCCACGAGGAAAAACAGCAAAGAGAAAGACAACGAAAAAAGACACCGCGACGTCGAAGAGCAACCAAAGGCGGATTTATAGGACCGTTGCTGGCGGGAGTAGCGGGAAGTCTACTGCCAAATCTACTGGGAATAGGACGAGGACTAACATTGCCGGGCACGCGGCCCCGTTGAGTAACTTTGATATACTTGATAAGCTAGAACAAATAAAAAAATTTCCATGGAGTTGATTCCAAAGATGAACTTGCTAACATCTCAGATGTTGGTTCTGGTGGTTCCTGTGTGATAAATATACAAGATTTCAACAAAGGATCTGGCACACATTGGGTAGCAGTTTAAAATAACAATTACTTTGATTCATTTGGAATTCCACCGAGCGACGCAATAAAAAATATATATATCTAGAACGCTAGCGTTCCAAAGATATAAAGTAATAAATTATTCGCCCAATCAACTTCAACATATTGGAACATCAGCTTGTGGATATTACTGCGTGATGTTCATTAAACAGATGAATAAAAATCCAGATTTTTTAAAGTTTATTTTGCAATTTGACAAGCATCCTTCTCACGCTAATGAGGAGATTGCAATTAATTTTATCTAATCTTGTAAAATTACAAAATATCATCTTCGCTATAGCTAGAAAATTTGTCTGCGACTTTGTCGTTAGTGATTGTGTCGTTGGCGACTTTGTTGCTGGCGATGTAATCTCCCGCGTATATATCAGCAAGTCGTTTCATTAAATGCATATTATAATATAGTTTTTACTAATTTAAAAAATAATGACCAGCGAAACAAAATCTCCTGATGTAAAATATCATCAAAAAGTTAATATATTAAATTACAGAGAATTAGCTGAGACAGTCAGAAAATGTCTGTCGGGTTATAGTGCATATTTGGTTAATGTGAATATAATGCAAGGCGAGTCTGATAAAATTCTCCTAACAACTGCAGAAAAAAATGAACTTAATGATAGCTCATTTATAACATTAAAATTTGATAAAGATGATATTCTGATGTTTTGTCATAATTGCTTAACTAGAACAGAATTACGAAACATTATTAATCAGTGTATCTGAAACTAAATCTATCAAATGTTAACATTGACGTTGCTGTTTTAGTTTTATCGTTAGCTACATGTATTATTGATTTGCTGTCAATTTTATGATATTTTGCAGCAGAATAAATTGAATTAAATTTTATTTCTTCTTCAGTTTTAAGATTTACTGAAATAATTGATCTTTTGGGATTTTTTAAATTATTACCACCAACTCCACGTCGTGTGTTTTCTTTTGGTGTTACTAAATCTAAATTTTCTAAACAATTATCAGTTTTAATGCTATTTATATGGTCATTAACTAGATTATCTGAAATAGCGCCATTAAAAATTTCATAAACAAATCTATGTGATAGATAACTAACAAAATCTGTTTTAGTTCCACGTACCTTCATAAACAGGTATCCGCTATTTTTCAAATTTCCAACAACTTTTTTTTGGTTTTTCTTCTTCGAATAATTTCTTTATCATTAGCTTCGTATAGATCAAATACTGGGTGAGGTTGATACTCATTTTGCAATGATAAATTTTCAATATTGTCATCAGTAATCGAATTATTTACTCGATGGACTCGCTGTGCTTCTGGGATATCATCACAGACAAACTGTAAACAAAATCTTTTCTGAACATTTCGGTTATATCTGTATTATCTCCACTTACACTAATTATCATTCCAGCTGGTGTTGGTTTCCTACAGATTTTTTAGATTTTATACAAATAACTGAACCTAAAGCATTTCCAGCATATAAGTTGTACTTTGGGTGAACGGTTGCTGTCAATCTAATGTATCTCAGAATTTCTGACA
>JAECUM010009071.1:0-62964 GCA_016617855.1 Megalonaias nervosa
TGCATTTGTGACATCAGACTTCATCTGCTACAAAAAAATTTTTTATCTGAAGTGACTGAAGGATATTGTCTGAGTAAATGTAAATTGAAGATGCACACACCTTGCATATATCAGTGATTTATTAAGGACTGTTTAAATAATTTCTGTTGCAGGCTGGTTAAGGGAAATTTGTGTAAATTGTATAAGACTCTGCAAGTCAATACATAAGCAAGTGCTTAAATACTTTAAATAACAGAATTAAAGCCTTCCTAAGCACTTGTCTGAGCCTGTCAATTACACTAATGTAGCATGCTTCTTTCTACAAGCCTGTCAATTACACTAAGGTTGTATGCTTCCTTCTATGACAAGCCTGTCAATTACTCTCATGTAATATGCTTCTTTCTATGACAAGCATGTCAGTTACACTAATGAAGTATGCTTCTTTATATTACAAGCTTGTCAATTACACTGGTAGTATGCTTGTTTCTATGACATGCATATCAATTACACTAATGAAGTATGCTTCTTTCCATTACAAGCTTGTCAATTACACTATGGTAGTATCCTTGTTTCTATGACAAGTCAGTCATTTACACTAATGAAGTATGCAGGAGACAAATTTATAAAGTATTCAGTGAAAACCAGTTGAAGTTAAGTGTTAATTATTCTTTCATGTTTGCAGGAGACGAATGCATGGAGTATTCAATGACAACCAGTTGAACTTTGAGGAGTGGTCCAAGATCCAATACAATCATGAAGCTACTGATAAAGAACTAAAAATCCAAAAGAAACGATCGTTCAAAGAAAAGCCACCATTTCAGCCAGAAAAACCACGCAAACAGTTTCAAAAAAGGGTGTTTTTCCGTGATCCAGATGAGAAGTGCCCCATAGGAGAGATGATGGCAGTACCTCGCTTTGATCAAGGGCCACAGAAAGTCAGCATTGGAGTGGGGACCTCAGAATAATAACTGTGTTTATCATTCTAGTTGGAACCTCATAATAATAACTGTGTTTACCATTCTAGTGGGGACCTCAGAATAATAACTGTTTACCATTATAGTGGGGACCTCAGAACAACTGTGTTGACTATTCTAGCATAGACATCAGAATAATAACTGTGTTTACCACTGTAGTAGAGACTTCCTAATAATAACTATTTACCATTGTAGTGGGGACCTCTCAAGATAGTTGTGTTTACCATTGTAGAACATGTACCCAGCTGTGAACAATGAATATATATATCTACTGTTACATAATGTACAATCAAACTTCTGTTTACACTAGTTGCTTAAAGCCATAGATAACAACAAATATGTAGAACTGCTGACATACCATGTAATGGCAGATTTTAATTTTATTCCTTTTGCAGTTGGGGCATGTTATACATGAGAAAATACAGTATCTGAATGTTGTTTTAGTCCACACAAACAACAAAATATGCACTCTTCACATGATCTTCACAAACAACAAAATTGGCACTATTCACACCACAGTTGTTGTTATTAGAAGTTATTTATGTTTACAATCAATTATAAGTTTGAGTACTTTCCTGGTGTGAAAATGGAAGTTAATCTAGTTACATATCTACCATTTCATATTGAAACTTTGTCCTTTGCACCGTTGTCAATGCTTGTAAAAACAAAATCATACCATTGTTTAATACTTGCTAAACATGTCACTCATGACATCTGCTGGTTCTAAGTGGGATCTTTACATCTTGTTTGCCTTTACTGCATGTTGAACTGCAATGATAAATTTCAGTTTTGTCTGTGATATTTTAATTTTTGCTTTGTAGAAAAGGTTTTGCTGTTGAGATGCAATTTAGGATTTTATTTTTATGATAAATATTTTTATACTATGCTTTAGAATAAACATGTATTTTTCAGTTAGGAATTTACGCTTAAATCTCATAGACTGCTGTTTTCAATTTCACAGTTGATTTATTCTAGTTCATGCCAAGGTTGTATATCATTTAAATGTTTCGATATTTTTCAAGATTTTATTGTTTCTTTTTTTAAAAATATTCTATTGTAAAAAAGAGAAGAGACAATTTCAGGTGAGAACAAGGTAAACAGGTTGGAGAAAAAAATGTATACAGTATTAATGTATTTATTTCACATATGACTTGAAAACAGTTATAAGAATTAGTTTCCATCATCCTACTGTTTTGAAGATTATTGATGTTTTGATATCAAATTTGCAAATATATATATATATATATATATATATATATATATATATTTTGTAAGAATGAAGATAGTTGTTTCATGTGATATAAACTGAAAGATCTTGTTCCATAATACATCTTGCCTTCTTAATCAAAACTGAACTAAGAATTTTGAAAAACCTACTTCATTGAAGGAAAAAGAAACATGGCTGAATGGAAGGTTAAATAAAAGAAACTAGATTATATTGTATTTCATGTATTACTAATATTTCACATTTTATACTGTTTTTATTTTCTATAAATATGTCATCATTGCAAAGACAAAGAAAACTATATTTTTAGTGTGTTTGTAAATAACAATTGGCTGACAAATATGTCATTCAGTATTTGTGTCTACTAGTCACTTGAGTGAATGTGTTGTACTTAACTGGTTAATGAATGTGTTGTACTTAACTGGTTAAATTTGAAGAATGCATTAAAAATGTCATGGCTTTTCAACATTATGTGTTGTGTAGGTTTACAAATTTTATAATAGTGATTTAGAACCTATGTCCAAGTTATCTACAATACATTCATGAAGCTTTGCAGCATACATTTCTTTTTACCAGTGAATTAAGTGATATGGCTAATGTTAACTTAATATTTTCACCAATATAAAAGACTTTATAAAATACATCTCCATTTGAGGTTTGTCATTAATGAAATATTTTGTTTATATATACTTTGACACATATATATATACTTTTTAGTTGAACAACTATTTATATTTTATTGCTGAAATTGTGTGCTAGCTCCAACCACTCCCCTTGCACCCTCCTCCAGTACTGCCTGTTCCAAGGGAGACAAACTGAATAAGTGACACATTTACCCCCAATACGTACTGGCTATTCCAAAGGAGATAAATCAAATAAGTGGGACCCCCTCTTGCACCCCAATGCTTAACTGTCTCTTCCAAGGGAGATAAAATGAATAAGTGATCCTGAGTTTGAACATGAATATTAAATGAGACATCCTCTTAACAGAGACAAAACAGAGCAAGTGTCATATATTGCCAGATTAAAAACTTTATCATGCAAGACAATATATGGAAACAAATACAGGCTACATATAGGTAGGTAAAATAACTGGAAATGTAAGCGTTGAGAGGAAATTTTCTGTTCCTGTGAACAGCTATCTTGTGTAAAACAATCAGAAATTCAACAAACTTAATCAGGTATTTTGATGAGTGGAAGGAAGTAAATAAATAATGTACAAAGAACACAATTGATTCAAAAGTCTGAGTAATATATAAATTAATGGATCTCATTTAAAATGAAAGTCCTATAGTAAAATGAGTTAGAAGTCCATTCCTCTGATTTGGCATTATATCACATCATGATTTATCTATCATTTCAATAACAAGACATTTTTTAGTAAGTTTATGAAGTGTCATGTTACATTATATGGTAAAAAGAGCCTAATTAGATAAAAATGACATGATCAGTGACATTTTGTGGTAAAAAGAGCCTGATTAGATACAGATGACATGATCAGTAACATTCTTTGGTAAAAGGATTTGAAGAAATAAATTCCACCCCAGATGAATTACTGGACACCACATAATACAATTGATTCTGCCAAGATTTTAAACCATGAATGAATAATTTTTCCACTAACTAGATTATATAGTCTTCTACACGACGTCATTTCACAATTAACATTTTCTAAAAGAAAACATTACCTAATGGAAAATAACGCTCTAGAAGGTTCATAATGTTTACAAAATAAAATCTTAGTTATAATTAGAAGTCTGTTAGTAAAATTATAAATAAAAAGTGAAGTAAACAAACCCGTAGATAGGGAATTTCCAGAGCTCAAGACTCAGTTTGAGATAAACATGTTTACTACAAAACCTAAATCAATAATTCAATGATTTTGGACATGGTCAAGTCCAACATACAATGTCATATTATCAATAGCATATAATGAAATAAAAAAAATAAATAAAAAACTAACAAACAATGTAAATTAAATATATGTAACACATGTTCAGTGACATTCTGTGCTGAAAAGGGCCTAATTAGATAAGATGACATAATTGATAAATTCATGTAAACAATAGCTTGAATCAATATTTTGCTAATGACAGCCAGTTGTTATTAGATTTTACTTTAATTTATTGTATTTTGCCATATTCTCAAGCATTCTTTTCTGCATCCTACTGATATAATTCTTATACATATCTATTTTCTTACTATCAATTTTAGTGAGATGCATATGATATGGCACACCAAAGGTGCCTTTAATTTGCATTTATGCAATGTATTTACATTCATATTTTAGCTCACCTAACCAGAGGACATTTATTGTCAATACCTCCATATTTACTTTTTTTGACTTCTTTAAGAAAATGTTTATGATGTTAGATGGAACTTTTCAGGAATGTTCCTTAGGTCATGCTATACCTAAATTGAGTTTGGGTTGGAACTCCTAGCAATGGTGTGATTCCATAGCAATCATATGTACAACCAGTTTTCAACTTCTCTACAATGGTTGAGCTAGTTTTAATCAAACTTGGAATGAATACTTCTTAGGATATGCTCTGTCAAGATTGTATTGGAGTGGCTCCCCCTAGTAATGATGTGGTTTCCATAACAATCATATGGAAAACTTATTTTGTACTTCTCCTCAACAAATGAACCAATTGTGATCAAATTTGATAGTGATGTGGTCTGTCAGAATTATGTCTGTGGTGGCTCCTTAGCAGTGATGTGACTTTCATAGTGTAGTGGAATTCAGCTACACTACCCCAAGTTTCAGGATAGATCTTTTATTTGGAGCGATACCTGGCTGTATCTGTCTGAGGACTGACACTTAGAGTGTGACAGATTTCTACCCCAGTGCGGGATACCATCTTATTCCTGGCTTCTTGTTGCCAACTAGGTCATTGACCGAGTCACTGAATCATTGACTGGGTCATCCTCTGGTAACCGACTGTGTTGTTGATTCATCAGCTGGGTCATCCTTCTGGGTTGCTGAGTCATCGACTGGGTCACTGGGTCATCAAATGGGTCATCCTCTGGGTTGTTGACTACATCATGGACACAGGTTGGTACTCGCTCAAGAGAGATGATTTTGATTAAACATCTGTTATCAACTTCTTTAGAATAACTGAGCCAATTTGTATTAAATGAGGTGAGAACAATTCATATGATGTGTCCTTATTTTCAACTTCTTCAGAACAGATGAGCCATTTTTGATCAAACTTGGCTAAAATTTTTCAGATGACATGTTCTATCAGAAATATGTTCTGGATGGTTCCCCTAGCAACAACGTGGCTTCCACAGCAACCAGGCAAAACAAAAAAATATTTTCTAAATTTTCTTTGTCCAAGTTGGAGTCCCTAGCAGTGGTGTGGCTTTTATAACAATGATAGGAATGTACCTTAAGATATGCTTGCCAGAATTGTGTTGGGAGTGGTTTCCTTAACAACAATGTGGTATCTATAGTAACCATAAGGAAGACCTACAAATGATTCACATCTCCCATCAATTATAGATAATGTTTTACTAATATTTTCAAAAGAGCCTTATAGACCAGTTTTCTCTCCAATACTACCTGATAATATCAGCCCAAATATGATGGGTCAATTGCTAGAATCAAAATCTTTCACATTGATATAAAAGATGCTAATACCTAATTCAACTTGAGTTGCTCAAGGTAGAAATACAGTATAACAATGCCAGATACCATCAATTTCAACCAAACAGCTGGAAATTATGCTGACATGGGTGTATTGCCCCCCCCCAAAGTTACCCACCGCATTATTAGATATACATTTTCGGCCAAAGTATGTCAGGTGAGTGATATCAATACCACTTAGGCCTCTTGTTTATTTTATGCCTCATAAACTATATTCAGTTGTAATCTGTATTTTTTCTCTGTGATAAAGACATAGAGTAATAGAAGAAATGTCATTATTTGTATTAATGATAACTGTACATGTTTCAGTTTTAAGAAGTATGTCAGGGTTCGTTGGTTTCTATCAGAAACAAACCAACCCATCAAAATGTTATTTTTTTCAGCTGATACCTGCTAGGTTAGATGTATTCTTTTGAGTATCCTTGTTGTCTAACACTATGCATGTGTCATGTATATTCACTTATAAGACAAGCCAGACTGCAAACAACAAAAACCCTGCTGTAACATAATGCACCTACAGATCAGGGTCTGTTTTGCTTGTTCTACTGATTACTTCTAACAAACTGTACAGACCCAGATCTATCAGCGCATTATGTTATGGCTGATCTGGATCTGTGCAGTTTGCAGTTGAACTCGTCTTATAAACAAGTATATATGGTAATAACACTGTATACTGGTTAGCTTGTTGGTGGGATACTTTGGTGAAAGCTTAACTGTGTAGTAATATTCATATTTGACATTGTACTTAACTTTTCAATTACATACACAAAAAAATAGAAAAAGCTAACCTGAAACTTTCGTCATTACACTAGGGACTTCATCAGCAGATTGATGTGATCTCTGGTGACTGTCAACATCGCTTCAGGTTAGCTTTCTCTTTTTTTGTGTATGTAATTGAAAAGTTAAATACATTGTCAAATATTGTTGATGTGATGTTTAATGCAACACCATTTAAGCATCAACAACAAATGATAGGTATAACATTTAAGCACCACTGATTTCCTATAATAGTTTACAAAATATTTTGTTGTGTGCTTGCTTACTGGATATTTTTGAAATAAAATTTTAAACAATAGAAGAGTGAAGCATACCATTTTGATTCTCATTAGTGATCTTTTCTGCATTATGTTGAAGTAATAGGAAGCTCGAAAAAGACTTTAGAAAATGCAAAATTGATACAGAACGTAAAGAAAACTACCTTTTATTACAGATACACGAGGGGCGCCAGAGCAGTTTTAAGATTGGAGTGATGACAAACAGAGGGTGGGAGGGGGTTTCCCACTCCTGCTGGTAAGGGGATGGGGTCCAGGGTTCTTCCCCCATTGATTTTTTAAAAAATTAATGCAGGAATTGGAGCAATTTATAGCATTCTAAGCATATTTAAATTAAAACTTAATCAGTTCTTTTTCTTTTATTTAATTTAATACATAAAGCCATAAAAACAATGATATAAAAATCTAATTAAATCTAATTCAAAACATCCCAAAAATTGTCTGGTGAGTTTCCTTACATTTCACAATGTCTTTGTGATAACACATATGTCCATGCTGTCCGTAACCTGTCCGTGAGCATAATTCGTCATTAGTACATTAAGGTGTTCCTGATTCATGCTGGTGCATAAATATACTTTTATTCTTCTTAACGTGGAAAATTATCTTTCACTTGTGGCATTTGTAGCAGTCATTACTAAGCTCAACTTCAGTACATGTCACAACTTCTGAGAAGAGTTGGTGAAAAACTGGTTTCATCTCTTGTATCATTTCAACAATGTTCTGTACAGTGAGTCTATTCACATCCTCAACTTCACTTTTGATGAGCACTTTCAGTGTCTGTAGCAGTGTTGAAAGTTTGAGCCTTTGTACAAGGCAATGATATAGTCCATATCATCACTGAATGTTGCATCATCGGTAACACATTTCAGAAGCATGTCTTTATTTAGTTTTCTCTAAATTGCAATAATAGACAAAAAATCATAGAAATAGCTATATTTGTTGTGCTATGCTATATATATATATATATATATATGGAGAGAAAGAGAGAATTGATTCAAAAAGTTATATTTGCTGAGCTCTGATATATATATATATATAGAGAGAGAGAGAGAGAGAGAGAGAGAGAGAGAGAGAGAGAGAGAGAGATTAACCATAATTACCTCACCATAGTGAAGCCAGGAATGGAGTTTACACAATTTGATTTTAAATGAATGGTGTTCTGGGTTGTTTATCCCAAAAGAGCACTTGAAATTGAAGTTGAACAGTTACTTGGACTACCCATGTTAAGATAGCAAGTGCAATTTACAGAATGAATCTTCATTTTAGATTTTGTCATATCAAATAATGCAAGATTAAAGTAATGTAAAGTCTTTTATGTAAGAATGGTATTACTTTCTTTTTGTCTCCAAAACAAAGGGCATGTGGTTGCCAGTTTAACTGAACTTTGGTGTTTTACTCCCCATACCTATTGTTGGTCAATGTTATCTACTCATGTGCATTACTCACTTTCAATTATCCAATAATTGGTCATACATTGTTCAACACATCCTGCATGCACTCACCATTTTCCAGTAATGACTGTCATCACCAAGGTAACAAATAACACATCATATTTATGCACAATTCCTGTTTATTTGTAGCAGATAAATAGTGCATTTTATAGGTAGATTTTTTTCTTGGCACATTATTGGGGCACAACTGCTGTCACTGCTCCAATGCCTCTGTACACTTTTGATGACATATTGGTATTGGTAATGTCCATTCCTGTGTCTGTGCATCCATCAATCACTGTCTCTTTTAACCTGAACTCTCCATTTCAATCATTAGGGTTATCATATTAGTATGGGCTCATCCCCGTGCCTGTGCATTCATCTATCAATTTCTTTTGTAAACAGTGAACTCTCCATATCAGACTTCAGTCTTCATCATATAGGTAATGCCCGTCCCTGTGTCTGTGCATCCATCTGTCAGTCAGTTATTGGTAATGTCCATCCCTAGGTCTGTGCATCCATCTGTCAGTCTGTTACTGGTAACGTCCATCAATCAGCTCTTTGTAACCTGAACTCTACATATGAATTATCGAGGCTTTCATTCATCTTTCAGTCTTTGGTAATGTTCATTCCTGTGTCTGTTCATCTATCTGACAGTCAGCTATTTTGTAACCTGAACTCTCAATATCAGCCTTCAGGGTTATATATTTGAAATTATGTCTCAAAAGGAGTAGATGGAAATATGAAAATGAAGGTTTCGAATTGTGTGTACATGTGTGACATAGGTTTCAGATCCTGATGCAGAATGTTGTTGTTGTTGTTATAGGGTTTAACGCCATTTTTCAGCACAAGATAGGCTATACATGGCGGCCAGTATTAATGGTGGAGGAAGAACCCTGGAAAATCCTGGGAAGAACCACCGACCCACGAGAAGCTACTGGCAGGCTTTCTCACGTACCCACGTTAGCCGAACCTGGACTCGAACTTACGCAGACAGAGGTGAGATGGCAGTGATCCGTAATGGTCAGCGCTTTAGACCACTCGGCCACTCGGGGCCCCTGATGCAGAATGAATGAAGTGTATATGTGTGTGTGCATGCATGGATGTGTCAGATCTTGATAGGTAATATGGTTATTTCTTTGATAGCCTGAACTGTCTACACCAAATGAAGGAAGGCAATCATATCTGGTACAATGTTTTATGAGGAAAAGTAGATGGCATTCAAGGTTTCAGTTCATGGTTAGAGCCTCAAGGGAGATGGCAGGGTGTCAAAGTACAGAAGTAATGTATTCAAAAGTGCAGATTTTTGTGATAACTATCAATCTCTAATTTGCTCCTAAATATGAGGTTTCAGGATGCCAATATCATTCCTCAAAATTTTTTATTTCTACAAGAAGGCCACGGCCTGCATGTTGAACCCATGCATGAAAGAAGGCCATGGTCTGCATGTTGAAAACATGCATGAAAGAAGGCCATGGTCTGCATGTTGAACCCATGCATGAAAGAAAGATATGGCCTGTATGTTGAACCGATGCATGAAAGAAAGAAATGGTATGCATGATGAAACCCATGCATGAAAAAGCAATGGTCTGCATGTTGAATCCATGCATGAAAGAAGGCCATGGACTGCATGTTGAATCCATGCATGAAAGAAGGCCATGGTCTGCATGTTGAATCCATGCATGAAAGAAGGCCATGGTCTGCATGTTGAACCCATGCATGAAAGAAGGCCATGGTATGCATGTTGAATCCATGCATGAAAGAAGGCCATGGCCTGCATGTTGAATCCATGTATGAAAAAGGCCATAGCCTACATGTTGAATCCATGCATGAAAGAAGGCCATGGTCTGCATGTTGAACCCATGCATGAAAGAAGGCCATGGTCTACATGTTGAACCCATGAATGAAAGAAGGCCATGGTTTGCATGTTGAATCCATGCATGAAAGAAGGCCATGGTCTACATGTTGAATCCATGCATGAAAGAAGGCCATGGTCTGCATGTTGAACCCATGCATGAAAGAAGGCCATAGCCTACATGTTGAATCCATGCATGAAAGAAGGCCATGGTCTGCATGTTGAACCCATGCATGAAAGAAGGCCATGGTCTACATGTTGAACCCATGAATGAAAGAAGGCCATGGTTTGCATGTTGAATCCATGCATGAAAGAAGGCCATGGTCTGCATGTTGAATCCATGCATGAAAGAAGACCATGGTCTGCATGCTGAACCCACGCATGAAAAAAAGCAATGGCCTGCATGTTGAACCCATGCATGAAAGAAGGCCATGGCCTGCATGTTGAACCAACTTATGAAGCATTTGTTGTAAACATTGTGATCCTAGCTGTGAGGTCAAAATGTTAAGTTTGTATGTTTTTCAACATAAATTGTCTTTTCTTCACAGTGCAACATCACAAGCAGAGACAGAACCATCGACAGGGTTAAGGAATATAAGTAACTGCAACTTAAACCTAAACCTTAATGCAAATCATATATGACAATGAACATAAGGAGGTGAGGGAATGTTTCACAAGATGAAGTGTCTTTGCTTGATAATGTTTCATTCTTAGTATGAACAGAATCTATTGATGGGTTTAGACAAATAAAAATAAATGAAAAACTTGAACCAAACCTTAACACATCTTTTATCACTGGCTTTGGCCCCCAAGTCAAGAGTAAGTTCAAATGTTTCAAAGAATGAACTCTGTTCCCAAGTACGAACAAAATATATTAAGGAATCAAGGATATATATGCACAAAAAAGCATAAGCTAAAATCTTCTGTGTGACCTGAGGGTGTCTAAGTGTGTCACAGAATGAAATGTCTCAAATTTCTTATGATTCATCCCAAATATGAAGACAATGTTAAGAAATTTTAGCAAATGAAAAATTGAACTGCTGACATTGTGGGTCATGTGAGTGATGGTAAAGTGACTGCCAGGTCTTACTGTCCCACTATGGGTTCAGCAATTGAATGACACTGGTCAAGAAACAAGATGTGTTAATAAGATCACACAGAAACAACAGACTCACAAGAATGAAAACAATATATTGTATCATTTATTTTTAAGAAAATAGATGGTGATTTATTTATGATTTTGTAAAATGTCTCAGAAAATGCATACAAAAATTCTTTTGCAAATCATTTAATCTCAAAATGATTCTATCTCAACAATTGTAAGCAAGTATGATGACACCCACACCCACACCCACACCCAACTAATGGGAGCTGTTCAGTCTAAATGAACATTATAGAAGGACCCACAGGTACATATATTCCCTTTAAGAAAACATAGATGTTTTCCTACATGCTCTTTGTTACATAATGGTTGCATATGTTTTTTCCATATTAAAACCAGTATTGCAAAGATTACTTTTTCACTGTGTCATATTTCCATGGGTATCACATTTTCTTAATTTCTAGACTACCAAAATAGAAGATAGATAATCATATAAGCATGCCAAGATACATGTTGTTTCTCTTTGATCTGCCAGTACAAAAAAAACTAAATAAAGTACAGATATCTGCATATAAAGACTTGTGATGTTAATGCATGGTTCAACCACTAAGCACATTCTGTTCAGAACTTGTTGATGCATTTAGCCATACATAAACACCATGATCCTGACAATAATGTACAGCCTAAACTCTTGCAGCTTTTTGTCATACTTGTCTGCATGTATTTATAAACAACAGGACAAGTTACACCTCTTAGAGATCAAAATATAAAAAAAAATTCAAATTCATTTTTATTGCAGCTTTTCCTTTATGAGCCAGTCTGATACAATTTAAATAAAAATAAAAATAAAAAGCTATACACTGAAAGTGTCAGACGCTGGTGTAACACTACTACTACCATTAATATGAGTAATACAAATACTGCTACAGGATGACCACACCAATTTTGACAACCATTTTTCCATACTTTATTCTGCATTTCCAGAACACTGATACAGAAATCTATATAAAATAGCACAAAAATTAATGCTCCTTCAATATCTTGGTATCTTCCATAATTTATTTCTCAGTTTACAATATTTTCAATTATCAAAGATATTTCTGGCAACATATCTGCTTTAGATATGTGATTTTGAATGAAATATAAGTTTATCAATATAATTTTAGTCGTGACAAAAATTGGCACACATGAATTATCCATCTGAATTTCTGCAACTATGATGAAATATCAGCAGAATGCAGACAAATCCATTCATGTGGTCCATCTGCCAGAATTTCTGAAACAAATTAGCACACAATTCATCATCATAAGATTGATTAATATATTATCAATATAATATGTAAAAACGAAACTTCTTGTTACTACAAAAAATGTACTGCTTTCGAAAAACATTCTATATCTTTCTTTCTTTGAGTAAGTACTGAATTGCATGGTTACCCTCATCTCAACCACTAAATTCAAACAGCACTGAAGAAATGGAACACACTGTTGCAACAAAGAAAAAAATATAATGTCTGTTACTAGTCTTCCAAAATTTATCCATACCACCACCACCACCCCACGATCTAGCATGCTAATACACCTAAATCACGATCTTCATGGTATTCATTATCAGTAATCTGTCAAAAATATCATCGGGTTTCTAGTAATCTGAAACATCATCTCAACTTCCACTCCACATCCCAAACTTTCAGAAAAGCAAGTGGAACCAAGTCATGTGTACATTCAAGTACATTACACAAAATACTTTAAGTGGGCAGCATTGATGGTCAACCAAGAGGTCAATTCAGGTTACAGGAGATATAAAAGTCACCTCAATCATTAATGTGTTTTCTGTATTCATGATACACATATGAATGTTAAACACATTATTCCATGCAAAACATGTTACATAACAGTCACATTTACAAAAGGTCATAAGCATATCACAATATTCAAAAAAGTCGAAAATGTACATGGATGCATTTTCATTCATGCAATTGCTTCAGCTCCAGCAAGGTAATCAAGCTAATATGAAGTCCATCATTCTTAAGGTCTTTTCTTTTATATTTTTATTCCAAGAATGAAACTTGGGATTTGTACACTACGAAAATCACTTGTTGCTTTTCTTATGAATCAAAATACTAATATGAAAATAAATACATTTTTAAATCAGCATAAGTATGATTGTAACAACTATAACATCAAGATAATTTTCATGCCAATAAATCTTGTATTTTTTTTCAATTTTTCAATTGTGACATATTTGAAAATAAAAAAAGCAGATATTTAAAAAAACATTCCAATTTATATATATCATTAAAAACAGTGATGCAAGGGCAGATCCAGTATTTGTTCCGGGGTTGGGGGGATCAGTTCCTTAAAGGTTTCTTTTTTTGTTGCTTAAACAGGCAAACATTTTCAGTTTGTCAATGAAAATTAAATTACTACCTCTGGATCTGCCAGTTATGCATCTCTTTCTGAAAAATAATCAACATCACAATTTTGCATAACAATCAGCATCTAGAAGTCAAATAACAAATATACATTAATTTTATATACATATACATTCATTTTATTCCGAGTCACTGGAAAAAATGAGTTAGATATGGCACAGGAATATGTTGGGGTCATCATGCAAATTTGAAAAGAGTTCTTTCCCCTGACTTGCAATAAAACAAAAATGTTCTTTTGTATTTATTACATACCTTGTTTTTTTTTGCTTTCCAAATATCTTTACAGTGTGAATGGAATTCAAACAAATTAGGAATTTATAGAAGTTTTATTCAGCACATCAAAGAATAAAGATGTGGATGTGACAATACCTAAATAGTTGTAGTTTTGGTGTGCAATAGACATATCAAATACTAGGTCAACTCTGTATGACTAAATGGGTATGTAATAAATGGCATTTTTATGGTAGTCTGCAATGTCTTAAAAATGTATCTCTCAAAATGTCTGTTATAACAGACCTAACACTTTACATCTCTTCAACTAATGCAAGAGACACTACCAGACTGAAAAGAAAAGAAATGGATAAAACCTATGCATTTCTTTTAACTACTTTCAGTATATATTTCCTTTATTCATGTGGCCTGTTGGTAAAAGATACAGCTGCAATTAATTCTAGACATTTCTACTGTAATGATTTCACACAGTTAAATCTTCCAAAACTGCTTGATAAAATGTTTTAAATCTATTCTCATTATAGATGAATATCAAATAAGATATCCATGGACACGAGGTGCTTTATTACTTATACAAGAACTGTTTTCTTATGATTGACACCAAAGACTCTGCAAGTAACAAAACTTGAAAAGCTACAAGTCAACATTTTTCTTAAAAATTAATTCTCATCAACACAACATTTATGTAATTACATTCTATTTGCAAACTCCAATCAAACAGAATAACAAAGAAAAGTGTATTGGTAATACTGTGTAAAGGACACCTGTTCACAAAGGACAAAATAATCCCTGGAATATCCTTGATGGACAAGTTTCATAACATAATAGTGGATAACACAGACTTACAAAAATTTTAGGAGACAAAAATGACTTTCAAAAACTGGTTGAGACAATATTTTCAGTAATAAATGAAAATCAAAAGAATTAATTTTGTCTTTGAACAATAGCAAATGAGCGCACTTAAATCTAAGCTGGAATTGGATTTGTTTTAATTAACAGTAAATACCATACATCCAGCTGTAAAGAGCATAGACCCAGATCTGATCTCATGTAATCATCTGGGAGATCAGGGTATGAACTGTCTGCTTGACATCATTAGTAGAAGAATACCTTAGATACAGATCTGTTATCAAATAACACTCCAGTTGATTAGGATATGAGCTGTTTGCTTGAAATCATTATTAGGAAAATACCATAGACCCAGATCTGCCATCACAAAACGCTCCAGTAGATCAGGATACGAGTTGTACACTTGACATAGTAAATGAATATCACAGATCCAGGTCTGATATCATGTAATGCCACAGCTGATCAGGGTATCAGCTATTTGTTTGATATAGTCAGCAGAAGAATGCCATAGACCCAGATCTGATATCACTCTGATATCCACACTTGGAAATCATACTCAAAAATGACCAATACAGTGTTCTGATTGGTCAGAATATTTACAAGTAAGACTTTGAGTCTAGTAAAGTTCTATGATGGAGGGGCATGGAATAATATTACTACAAATGTTAAAGTTTCATAAAAATGGGACCAGAACTTTGCTGAGTTAGGTTTATGGCATAGGTTCCAGAACTTTAAACATCAAATCAAGTTCTATCGGCCAGAACTTTTAAATGCTGAGTAAGTTGTATGGTAAATTGTATAGGTTCCAGAACTTTAAACATCAATTTTTATGGGCCAGGTCTTTTAAATGCTGAGCAAGTTGTATGGTAAATGGGCCAGAACATTTAAATGGTGAGTAAGTTGTATGGTGAATCGACCATAACATTTAAACGCTGAGTAAGTTGAATGGTAAATTGGGCCGGAACATTTAAATGCTGATAAAGCTGTATGGTAAATGGGCCAGAACATTTAAATGCTGAGTAAGTTGTATGGTAAATTGCATAGGTTCCAGAACTAATTTAAACATCAAGTTTTACGGGCCTGGACTTTTAAATGCTGAGTAAGTTGTATGGTAAATGGGCCAGAACATTTAAATGCTGAGTAAGTTGTATGGTAAATGGGCCAGATCATTTAAATGCTGAGTAAGTTGTATGGTGAATTGGGCCAGAACATTTAAATGCTGAGTAAGTTGTATGGTGATGGGGTCAGAACTTTTAAATGCTGAGTCAAGTTTTACAGGAAAGTGGCCAGAACTTTCAAATAATTCTAAGCTGGTGATCAAAATCTATGGTAATTATGATACAAGTCAGTATTGTTATTCATAATTTTTAAAATTTAAGATGACAAATTGTACAATGTTAGCTGAAATATTGTGATGATTGTACATGGTAGCTGATCACAAAGCCTAATTTAAATTTGTAATTATTCAAAAAGGTAACAAAATCTATCATTATTAGTGTGCAATTCTGTATATTCAATCACACCAGAAAAATATAAGCAATGAATGGTAAAATATCTATCTGAACACTGCGTAAGTTGGATCAGGGTAATTCAAATAAGCACACAAAAATAATAATGAAACGATGCTTTTGGAATTGTAAAAATTTATTTGATTCACTTGTCTATCAATGCTGTCCCTGAGGAAATGAAGACTGATTTGGACTAGACTTGGGCCAAGGTTACTGCCGTGCTAGACTGGTGTAACGAGGATCATAGTCTGGCCAAAAATTGGGGAACATTTTGGAACATCCTTCTATATAGGGTTCAAGTAGTGCTCTGTTCATCTCGGCAAACCTGTAAGAAAAATATCAGTGATTAAAAAAATAAACATGACTACAGTGTTATTCAGGTGAATATAACATTACCAATGACATTATTTCATCCTTTATGGCAAAAGCATAGTAATGCATGCATTCCTGTTGCTATTTCAAAATCAATTTCACTGATGGCTTTATCAAATAGAATCTGTATTTTTCATCATGTGATAAAAATAAACTTACATCTATGAAGCTCTGCACCTCACCTGAGATTGACATGCCAAGGTTTGCAAAAGATAAAACTATTGGTCAACTAGTTTCATAAATTTCATCTGAAATAAGCTTGATATAAAATACTTGTATTTCTCACATCCCTAAGTGTATATGATTGTGTTTTCCATTGTAGAATAATCATATTAAAATATCACAATCATAGGGAATACCACCATCTCCATTAGTAACCTCTGTGTTTTCCATTGTACAACAATCATATTAAATACCACAATCATAGGGAATACCACCATCTTCATTAGTAACCTCTGTGTTTTCCATTGTACAACAATCATATTAAATACCACAATCATAGGGAATACCACCATCTTCATTAGTAAGCTCTGTGTTTTCCATTGAAGAACAACAATATGGAATACCATGATCTTCATTAATAATCTTTGTGTTTTCCATTGAAGAACAACAATATGGAATACCACAATCTTCATTAATAATCTTTGTGTTTTCCATTGAAGAGCAATCACATGAAATGCCACCATCTTCATTAATAACCTGTGTTTTCCATTGTAAAACAATCATATGGAATACCACCATCTTCATTAGTAACCTCTGTGTTTTCCATTGTACAACAATCATATTAAATGCCACAATCATAGGGAATACCACCATCTTCATTAGTGCGCTGTGTTTTCCATTGAAGAACAATATGGAATACCATGATCTTCATTAATAATCTTTGTGTTTTCCATTGAAGAAGAACAATATAAAATGCCACCATCTTCATTAGTAACTTCTGTGTTTTCCACTGTAGAACAATTATTGGGTATGCCAACATCTTCATTAGTAACCTCTGTGTTTTCCATTGTAGAACAATGATAGGAAATGAAACCAACTTCATTAGTTACCTCTGTGTTTTCCATTGTAGAACATTCATAGGGAATACCACCATCTTCATTAGTAAACGTCTATTGTTATCATAATGCACATAAACTATTAACAAAAACAAAAAATGATTTACATCATCAAATGAACATTCTTTCACAATTATGAAAATAAACAATAACTGCATCACATTTCTGGAAGAATTTCACCAGCTGTGTTTGGCTGCAGCAGAAATGAAAGAGCCTCAATCAGAAATGTGTCTTGACTTAATTGTGGATGAGATCATGGACTCCATACGCATTGCTCAGGAAGAATTTACTAATTATGTACACATGGATGATGACATTAGTGCCTATGGTGAACTTACTGATGAGGAAAAATGCTAATTGGTGGCAACCAAGCAGACACAATCATGCCAGCAAGAAGATGATGATAATGATAATGGTAACCTCTGTCACTATCCCAAGCTACAGTGAAATGGCTGAATGTATTTAGAAAAGCAAATTTTTAAGTAACTTATATTTCTCTGAGAATACTTACCCAATCACATTAAGTTAGGAATATTATCCTGCTACCTCGTGAATCCAGTCCTAATAAAAGACAAAAATTGTCTTTTCCCATTTCCAATAGACAAAAGGGAAATACCTCTTTCCAATTACCTCCCCTGGCATTGCCAGTTGTCACTAGTTTTTAGCTAAGCGAGATCCTAACGGGGATGCCTACATGGTGGGGTGGTTGGGAGGATTTTTAAGTAATGTGATGATCAACCTCTCTGCGATGGAGTGGAATCACATGCTACCCACCTTCGTTTCTCCAGTTCCAGACCCAAAAGCTTGGGCCATGGATGCACTATCAATCATTTGGGACAGGTTGTGGGCATTTGCCTCCCCTCCCAAGGTGCTGATATAGATAATAAATCTGGAAGTTTTGGGGTCAGAATGGCATGATGATTCTGATAGCACACTGCAGATGGGACAAGTCCAAGGTCACCACTCTACTTGTTCTAGCGATAGATATGCCCAAGAAGATTTCGACCAACCCAAATCTTCCCCAGAAACCATGGTCATGGGTGGTCCTTCCCTGCCCTGCCCATCCTCTCCTTCTACATGCTCAATGACATAATCACTCAAATTTGGCAGATATTTTGAAAACAGAAAAAATATACAACCTGCAGCAGAATGATGAATCAGCACAATATATCCCAAAGGATGTTTTATGGCTCAATTAGAACACAAAAATGACTTGGATTATCGGAGGATGAACTGTACAAATGTGATCAGTACAATAGCAAAGCTAAAAACTAGCAACACCTGTCGGTGCCAGGGGAGGTAATGGGCAAGAGTTATTACCCTTTACCTACTGGAAACGGGCAGGAAAAGACGATTTTTGTCTTTAGTAGTGCTGGATTCACGAGGTAACAGGCTAATATTCCTAACTTAATGTGATTGGGGAACATATTCAAAGGAGAAATGAAATTGTTTGTGGTAAGTGTCATTGGTGTTGAGCATAAGTATGAAAACACATCTGCTTTTGAATCAATTCTTAACAATTAGCATTAATAAAGCAAAAGCATACTGATCTTACTTTTATTTACTAAAACATAATGCAGTGCACATTATACTATTTTTATATACTTTAGTGTCTTAATATGTACATATGTTGTAGATTCAAACTGAAAAAATGCATATGCATTTTGGATTCATATATGCATTGATTGTACATGTACATATAGGTAATTTTAACATATATTTTTGTATTTCCACTACATTGCATTCTGTTTATAAGCTTAGATATTTTGTAAATGGTGCTGACTTGTTTTGCTATGTTGTTATAAAATGCTATCAAATAAATCATCATGAGATTACATGCATATGGAACAATTTCATGACTTTTGAATAGTCAGCCAATCAGCAATTTTCTGCTGGCACATTGATTATTTATTTGTACATGTACATGATATTTCATTACTTGTATTTCCTTGATCACTGTATCTGTTGTTTCTTGTATTTAAAAACATAATTCAATCTTCAGTTGCACCTTGACAAAAAGGAAATGACAAAATATACATGTAGCTGACATCTAAGATTCTGCATTTTCTTTCAATAAAGTTACATTGTAATTTATGCACACTCTTGTCTTTTGTGAATCTATGAATATGTTATGTAGTGAACATGATATATTCTTAATAAACTCACCAATTAATCTAATCTTACGAACCAAAAATAAAATGAATACAAAATAAACATGTGACTACCACCATAACTAACCAAAATTGTGCTTGAACATCAATTGCTTGTGCTTATCATTTCTTGGAAAAATTTTCAGAGATGGACATTAAAAGCTGTACTTCATCAAAATAAGTGGGTCCATATGTTATTTCAGATCAAAACTTATGTCTGACATAATGGGGTTATCAACTTAACAGGGGTCAAGCTACGCAGGGAAAAATTAGCAAAACAAAGAGGGATATTTTGGGACTAGACCAAAATGTTCGACATACACAGGTTCTTGAGATAACCAAGGTTGAGATAATTTGGATTTACTGTATTTAGAAGAATTTATCTTCCTAATTTTTTTTGTGCAATTCTTTATGTTTACATTTATTAAATCTTACTTTTAATTATAAAAAATAATTATCATAAAACTGAAGCCATCCTGGTCACCATGTAAAGACATTCTCTTTACCTCAAACAATAAGTATAACAATACCAACATTAAATTCAAACAGTCAATATGAAACTTAGGTGTCACTCTCTACAGCACTTTCTCATTACACCAACATGTCAGGAACATGTGCAAGGCTGCATATCTAGACATGTGATGCAACAGCTCCATTCGCAATTTTCTTTTGGCTGATGCCACTTAAAAATTTGTTTGTTCCTTAGTACTTTCAAGACTGAACTATTGTAATTCACTTCTTTCTGGTTATTCTCAGTATCTACTACAGAAACTTTAACAAGCTCAAAACACAGCTGCTCAGCTTATCCTTTGAGTACAAAGAACTGAGTACACACACACACACACACACACACACTCAATGCTCTGTAACCTTCACTGACTACCTGTTCAATCTACAATCAAAATCAAAATCTGTTCAATATGCTACATTTTGCCAACCGGCTCTAGTCCAATATACTTATCTGACCTCACCCATGTGTACCATGTGTAATTTCAAGGTGTTTGTTTTTGTAATCTAGTCATGTATCTTTTTATGAGCTATTTACCACTGTAAAGCACTCAGAGCTTATATATATATATATATATATATATATATATATATATATATATATATATACACACACACACATACACAGACATAATCTTTATACTAACACTGCAATTAATATCACAAGAAAAGTTACTCCAATGTTTTGCTATCTGCTAATATTGTCTTACAACAAACTGACATTGCACACTTGCAGGTCAAACTCATCCTGCTAGTCAACAAAGCAAACTGCTTACAGTTTTCCTGAAAAGAAATTATGATTTAGTCAATTATATAGTCTCACATCAGATTCTTGTCTGGCCTAGGTACTGTAATACTTACAGGCAATCAATCATTGTTTGGCCAAAAAATATATATTGCTATACATTAAGGTGGTAGGAAAATTCCTGAGTTAACATCAAGTTTTAACTGCAAAAGCTTGTCTTTTGTCTTGTATCAATACTGACCTGTTATTTGTCACTCTTAAGAGGAAGTTCCAGTAAGCAGGCCGTAGGTTATGTGGTTCTATCACAGCCTGAAGTATGTACAAAATATGGTGCTAGAAAAACTATTACAATGAAATTCAATTACTCAATTCAAATTTCCATTTTCTACAAATTAAATCAAGACAAATTATTAAACATTATTTCCTGTACCATAGACAAATTTAATACATTATGAGTATTGTCTCATAAACTCCATTTCAAACAGAGTTGTGGCCCTTAAAACTTGTATCTTCACATCAGAATGTTGTTTCTGGTGTATGTATATACTTCACAAGTAAGGATCAAAAGTTTAAAAAGTAGTAGCATAAGTATTCCTTTTCTTTTTCCAAGTGACAAAAATGTACAGAGGATCTTAAACAATTGCTCATTTCAAATAAAGTTCAATAATATCCAGTTTTTGCATGCCTTGACAAGCAAAACATAAAATGTTTTGAGTTTCTTAGATTTCCTATGGCAAAACATTATTGATTTTGCTCAATAAACTGCTAAAAGTTTTTCATTATTGTTCTTTGTGTTACATTTGGGTACCTCAAGTATTATATACTTACTTTGTGGAAAAGTGTTTTAAGGCACTTGCCTTTACACAACAATCATGTCTCACCTCTGTTCTCATGGGTATGTGAGAAAGCTGCCTGTAGCTTCCCATGGGTCAGTGTTTCTTCCCAGGGTTTTCCCAGGTTTTTCTTCCACCAAATATACTGGCCACAATGTATAGCATATCATGTGCTAAAATATGGCATTAAACCCCCAAAAATGAACCAAACCAAAACAAATTATAAATTTACTCCATTACTATAAAGGTGTTCATTGGAATCATAATGGTGGACTACCTAAAAGGTAAGGTTGCCTTACACAGAGGTACTGTATACATAATATTAATCTTAAACAATAAAATGGGATCCATGACCACACCTGCCTCATACAAAAGTACCTTATATTAGGGAGTAATTTACACATCACATTATATAATGTGCGTGTGTCTATGTGTGTGTGTGTGTGTGATTTGGATTTTTAACATAGCTTTTACAATTTTTCAGTCATATCACTATGATATCTGCAGTATGGCAGTTTAGAGTGATGTCTAGCACTGAGGCATCATGCCGTTGACATGTACAATCATGCCCCACCTAGTCACATTATCCTGACACCAGGCCGACCAGTCCTAACACTAACCTCTTAATGCTGAGCACCCAGTGAGGCAGCTGTTAGTACCATTTTTATAAGTCTTTGGTATGACTCGGCCCGGGTTCAAGGCGGACACTCTAACCACTAGACCATGAATGTAAGTCTGATAATCCATCAACTCATTTGATGAAGTAGTATCAAGTCTTCAGTATTGAACTTCAAAGCTATAGGTTCCAAAATATTTCAAAATTTGGAAAGACTTGACATATGGCATCAAATATCCATTCATTGTCTAGTTCACTTGAAACTTAAAGAATGTGTGTGTGTGTGTGTGATTTGGATTTTTAAAGTAGCTTTATCAATTTTTCATTCATATCGTTACGATGTCTGCAGTGTGGCAGTTTACAGTGATGCTTTACACAGGGGCTGACACGTATCATCATGTCCCACCCAGTCACATTATCCTGCCAGCAGGCTAACCAGTCCTAACACTAACCTCTTAATGCTGTGCATCAAGCAAGACAGCTGTTAGTACCATTTTTATAAGTCTTTGATATGACTGGGCCAGGGTTCAAACCCATGACCTTTCTGCATCCAAGGCAGACGCTCTAACCACTAGGCTACAGAAGCAGTCAAACTTAAAGAATGAAATGTACAGGAATGGTGAGTAATTTGCTAATGCAAACAAACCCACATTCTATCTCTATCCCTATGACAGAGATAAGTCAGATAGTCCTGTCTTCATTGAAAGAACATGTTTCAAGCAGTTGCCCAAAGCAGCAAGTCAAACAAGATTCCCTCCAAGAGACTGATGCTCTACTATCTGAAAACAATTTCAAGGAATTCAAGATAAGACCATTTCTACTTTTAAAATGATGAGTTTCGAAACCATCGGCTGTTACTCTTGAGCAGTAAGATTTTTAAATCAGCCACTGTGGCAACCATATTGGATGTACAATCTGCACCATTTTTATTCAGGACAACAAACCGGACACCATCAGAAGGCTTTTGGCTGGAAAATTAGTGAATAGATAATTAATACGTTCATTGCGGCCACCATATTTGAGGTCAGACTGGCACCATTGTTATTCGGGACCAACCAGACTACATACATGTGAACCTCACACACATGGGAGATTTTCTCCAAGATTATGGGTGTCTCCTGTCCATCAAATCACTCACTGAAATCTCCCGCATATGCAAAATCATTATTGAACAGTTTTTTTTTCTTCATATTTTGGTTCAAGTGTTGTATTTATGGTAATACTGCCTGTGATCATGTGACTGAACTGGCTTAAACAGGGCAAGACAGTACAGTTGCCAATATCACTCTATGAAGTTTGTCAAGATGGATTGTACTAAAGGTACACATTCAGTATTATGGATGATGAAAAGTAATTTGGACTTGATTAAAGATGTTAATTGAATACGGTTAGATTAAGAAACCCAAATATCACATGAAATTCAATGACGTTTGGAAATTGGAATTTCAGTGGTTGCAATCAAGTTTAAAGGGACATGAATATTCATTCTGCTCTTCCTGAAATGCTGATTTTAAAGTCTGTTACAATGGCAAGAATGACATCAAGCGGCATGCAGTAAACGCATCTCATAAAAGTATATTAACCGCAACAACAAATATGTCATTACTGAAATCCATGTTCATGGAACCTGAATCAAATATAGCTAAAGTTACATGTGCCAAAATACTATTTGCCAACTTCATAGCTGAACATAATCTCCTGTTTCTGGTCATTAAGCTTATAATTTTTTCAGATCTAGTCAAAATAATGTTCCTGATACATAAATCACACAAAAATTCTCATGCAAATTGACAAAAACTACACATCATGACTATTTTGTTGTTCATCAGAAATCATAATCTTGTATAATAATAATAATAATAATAATAATAATAATAATATTAATAATTTATTATAAAAATTCACTGTCATGAGTGACAATCTGCAGAATGCGACTAGCAAAGATAATTTTTAGGCAAAATAGCTGCTCAAAACACAACTACGAATGACAGTATCACAAAAACTGGTATGAATTCCACTGACCATGATAGAATCCTTTGCAAACAAGAATGTAAACCAGACTGAAGTACATATCACTAACTGCCAGTGTAATCCATAATGCCACAGTTGAATGGGGTCTATATCGTCATCCATAATAATAGCAAGTGATAATCTTTTTCTGGATTTGATTGTCGTTATTAAAGAGTGGTGATAGTGATGATAAAGAACCTTACTCACATTAATATAACATTAGACCCAAACAGTACTGATCTGGAGCGGTTCTGGCAGACAGTCATCAATCTGAATCTACCCACAGACAGTCATCAATCTGAATCTACCTACAGACAGTCATCAATCTGAATCTACCCACAGACAGTCATCAATCTGACTCTACCCACAGACAGTCATCAATCTGAATCTACCCACAGACAGTCATCAATTTGAATCTAACCACAGACAGTCATCAATCTGAATCTACCTACAGTCATCAATCTGAATCTACCTACAGTCATCAATCTGAATCTACCCAAAGACAGTCATCAATCTGAATCTACCCAAAGACAGTCATCAATCTGAATCTACCCACAAACAGTCATCAATCTGAATCTACTTACAGACAGTCATCAATCTGAATCTACCTACAGATAGTCATCAATCTGAATCTACCTACAGGCAGTCCTCAATCTGAATCTACCCACAGACAGTCATCAATCTGAATCTACCCACTGGAATTAATATTTTTTGTTGGACTCAGTAGATTTGTACTGACACTACCACATTCTAATGCAGACACTGAAAAGGGCATTTTCCATTCTGAGGAAAATTCAGACGAACTATGGACGAAACCTCGGTCAAGTAATAGTACATCATCTTCTACGTGTTAAGATCAACAGTGAGGAGGATCACCACTAATATAACCCAGCAATGATCTGCTAGGAATGCTAAAAATGCTTGTGGTGCATATGAGAAAAATATGAATGGCAACAAGTTACTGTGAAAGCACCGATTTTATGAGATGACAGGCATATTTAAAAATCTAAAATGTAAATGTGTCCAATGCTTGTAATATTTGTTCATTTGCATGATAAAAATCAGGTCAATGAAAATCCTCCTTCTTTTAAAACTCATGACCAAATTTTGAAAATCTCCTAATCTGTCCTGAGCTGAAATGTCTTTTCTGTCACACATACAAGATATCAATTTATTTTTGTGAAAACTTCACACCAATATGACTTTCCATTTAGTCTTCTTGGGAAAACCTCATGACAATATGACTTTCCATTTAGTCTTCTTGGGAAAACCTCATGACAATATGATTTTCCGTTTTGTCTTCTTGTGAAAACCTCATGACAATATCACTTTCCATTTAGTCTTCTCATGAAAACCTCATGAAAATATGACTTTCCATTTAGTCTTCTTGTGAAAACCTCCTGACAATATGACTTTCCGTTTAGTCTTCTTGGGAAAACCTCATGACAATATCCCTTTCCACTTTGTCTTCTCGTGAATACCTCATGACAATATGACTTTCCATTTAGTCTTCTTACGAAAACCTCATGACAATATGACTTTCCATTTAGTCTTCTTGTGAAAACCTCATGACAATGACTTTCTATTTAGTCTTCTTGTGAAAACCTCATGAAAATATGACTTTCCATTCAGTTTTCTTGTGAAAACGTCATGTCAGTATGACTTTCCATTTAGTCTTCTCATGAAAACCTCATGAAAATATGACTTTCCATTTAGTCTTCTTGTGAAAACCTCATGTCAGTATGACTTTCCATTTCCTCAAAGCAGCAATGAGATTTTCTGGATTTTAGATTGGTACCATTTTTATTTTGACAACCTAAGAAGTCTTCCAATGAAAAGCAAATGCTTATACAACTTTCTGTTCAGGGCAGGCAGTAACAAAAAGATTGCTGTGTTGGTTAAATTTGATGTCAGATTGGCACTTTTTTCCCTCTGGAGTAAACCTGATACCAATATGACCTTCATTCAAGAGGACCAGCTGTAACAAGATTTTCAAGATGGTTGCCATGGCAACTATCCTGGTCATCAGATCAGCACTGTTATCATTTATGACCACCTTGACATCATAAAGTCTTTCTGTGAAACCCTCCTCTTTGGTGGTGCTCTACAGTTTCGTATTTTGCGTAGGGTTAGAATTTTAAAGAAAAAGAATTGAACCGGGTTTCCTCACTAGTTATACTGGCTATTTAAAAAAGACCCTGTATATCTTAGGTATTGTTCAAAGAACCTTTAATTCCCTTTATTTTGGTGTATGATTGATGGGTGTAATATGGGTTATAGAGTATACAGCTTGGCCTTACTCCAGATGTGCACCTTTCAAAAAAGTGCTAGCTCCACTTGGTCATTTTCACTTCCTGAACTTCAGAGGTAAATTGTGAAAAAAAGAGCCGATAACTTTTTTTACATTTTATATATTTGGTAATTCATTCATTGCACTTTCAGAAGCTGGTATTGTCTAGTCTGGCAAAATTCATTTTCCCTAATTTAATAGCTGCTAAGGATAGTGTACTTTAGACAAATTCAGGCTGATTTTTGGAGCACAAGAGAGCAGTCATTTTAGTTAGCAGTGTGCTAAGATCATTTACAATTTCCAAAAGTACAATATCCAAAGAAATGTCAGTCACATTACAGCAAAGCAGCATAAAGGTATGCCAACATTCTCTCCACTGTGCATGTTTTAAATGCAAACAACTTCACCTTACATACGTCACTCTCTCAAAAGTACATAATAACTTTATAAGACCATCCATTCAGGAAGAATAGCAACATGCAGATTTTCAAGATGGTGGGAGCCAAACTGGACGTCTGAAATGAACAATTTTTATTCAGGACCAACTAGACCTTGGGATGAATGTGTGTGAAAAGTTTCAAGGCAATTCTCCAAGTAGTTCAGCATCGATAACAAACTTGTGCTAATGGATGGACAGGACAATGGATAATGGACCAATGGACAGACAATAGGCAAGAGACCATGCCATAAGCTTTTTCTGTCTATGACCTGTAGCTTAAAAGGGCACTAACTCTTCAAAGAAGTTGCTGTATGTTTGTCAATATGAACATCTTCAGATGATGACCATAATATATTTCACAGCGATTAAAAACTGCAAGACTATAGCTTGTTACACATAACATCACAAACTTTATTATATCTGTCACTCAGTAAATTTTTAAGACAGCATCATTAAATGTAGCTAAAAGTATCTGATCTATTCTGCAAGAATTACTTAAAATAAATCTGGTACTTTTAGCTATATTTAATGACACTGACCTGAAAATTTACTTAGTTACAGATAGGATAAACATTCGTGATGCTCTTTGTAATGAACTAAAGGTACATTCACAAAATAGTGAGATGAGCAGATAAATGAAAACAAAGAATCCAATATACCCCCATCATAGAGGTGGGGTTATACAAATAAATTACATCTATTTAGAAATATTAAAAATATCTTATCAATCTAACCTATTTGATATTAAGGAACATTAATACTCAGAAATAGCACAATTTCAAATACTGATAAATAAAGACAGCTGTATTAATTTAGAATCCAACAAAAAATCCTGCAGGACTCATCTCCTACTGTATCAAATGTTGTCAGAATTTTATGAACAATGCAAGTCCCATTTCTACAGCCAGGAATTTATCATCAGCATGCTTCATTGGATACATGATCCTCGGCTTCGGTAAAAGAGCCATCAAATGGAGATGCACATCAGATTATGACTACTCAAGTAATGAAGAACACCTATGGCAATCATCAAAACTGTGCCTTACTCTTTTGATATTTATTCTGTCACACAGCATGTTATATTTGCCGGTACATGAAAACAGTATCTGATGCTACCGAATAACTAATAGAACTGTATGGTTCTTACTGTATGAAACACCATGGCAGTTGAAATCGAGTATATGATGATGTCAGCACATCTGATATAGGGTAAAATTCCAGCTGCAATTCCTTTAAAATACAGCACCTGACAAAAGAAAGTACAAAATTAAAACTCACTGAAAAAGCTACAAGTTTGACAATTCATGCCTCGAGAATGTTCTATCTAAATGCATGCAAATATTTTCATGAACTAGATTTTCCGAAAGTTTTTAGCTAAAATTCAACAAACTTTTATTAAAAACCTTTTGAGCAAGGAACAAAATAACACTTGCAATGGAAAGAATCTTGAGATCAAAATATACATGACTGTCTCTGGTAAGATGATGATCTTCACAACTGTGTAAATGCAGGCACAGCTCTTGCTGGGAAGGGCAGACTACCTCTAGGTATGATCCTTTCCAAGTACATGGTTATCTGCCTGCTTTTACATCTCCTGTGTAGAGGTACATTTTATCAGTTCAATACAGATTTATGTGTCTGAATTTGTTAATAACATTCAATTTGTACAATATACAGTGTGACCCCACTATAGCACGCTCCGTTATAACACAAATTCAGATATAACACTGTTGAGGTGTGGCTCCCGAAATTTCATATACATGTATTTTTCTTGTACACAAAAAAATCTTTCTTAAAAGTAAAAAAAAAACCCCGTAAAATGTTTATTATCATTCTGGGGAAGAGATCGTGTATGAATAATACAAGACGATTGTGGCGTGGCTCCTGAAATTTTATATGTATATTTCTAATACAAGAGAAAATAGTTTTTTCTTCTTAAAATTATGAAAAATAACACATAAAAAGTTTATTCAGGGATTGCACAGGGCTTTGCCAATGTCACAAATTGTGATATTTTTTCCCCTATTGGCAGCAAAATATCCCATTTGGCAATTTTTGTTTATTGGCAATGTTGTTGGCTATTTAAAGTTGTATATACAATGATTGGTTTGGAGTGGAGAAATTCAGAGGCCCCATGAAAGGAAGCTGCAAACTTGATATAAAATGCACTGAAATTTATCTATTGTTACATAAGCAAATTCTTTGTCCATATTGACCAACCATCTTAACAGTGCATTGTTATATCATAATCCACTTATGTTGACATGAGTAATGTATATTGTGAGATATCTGCTTTTCTTTTTGCTGACATTTCTGGTAGCTGAGATCAACCGAACAAGGGATTATCTCATAATCTATCTTTCGTCGGATTTTCAGCTGCTCGCTAGTAATTAATATATTTACATAGACTGACATTTGTATGTGGATTGTAAGTAAAATTCCTCTTCTTTTCACTCAGAATTAAATCCTTCAGAACACTCACATTTTCTGTGGTAATCCCTGTCATCAGACAAGAACACCTGTGTGTCTATCATCCGTTGACCATTATTTAAATTTCTGATGCATGCATGGAAATCAACATCACTCATCTACCACAAATGTTAAAAAAACAAAAAAAAAAAAACAAACAAGATCTTACTTGTTGGTCTATTCAATAGGCAGGGAGGAGCAGTAACTACAATCGACCAAACAACGGCCAATTCCTTTTTTAAAAATGTACCCAGATAAAGTTGTTTGCTGAAATTTCAAAGAAAACTTATTACCTCTGAAGCACCAATTGTTATGAAAACGTACTAAGCAAATGGAAAAAAAATCAATCTCAATCAAGCAATACAATTATCTGATGTTGCCACCACAATAACAGGCATTTGTTTGGTTCTCCAAAGGTGTCCTTTAGCAGTGACTTCAATAACGCATGCACCGTTCATGAAAGAAAGCTGACAACAATCTTCAATAAAAACAAAGAACCTTTCTTCAAAGAAAGTCAGTACCAAACTGAAACAAAAGCAATGGAATCTGATGGATTGTTTCATTTTCCAACATGACCGCAACACATTTATTGTGCCATGAAAGTTTTCTTTTTGCAGGAAACAAAGTTTATACTTACAAATGCTACCAACAGCGGCTTAAAACATAACAAACTTTTACCAACTTGGGACGCACAGAAAAGTAAATGTGCTTCATCATTCTTTACGTGGTTGTGCTTTTGTTTCCACTGAATCCAGACCCATGTGACCTGTGACAAAATTATTGAATATTTTAAATGTGTGTGAAAGCATATTTTTGATGGAATTACTTGTATTGTGGATTCAATGTATGTGATGAAATTTGTGGGTGAGTACACGGTGTTGATATTCTATTCATGCTATACATTAGACATGTATATATAAACAGTATACATGTATATGTACCAATGTGTGGTTCTCTAAATAAAGAAAAATATTATATATACTTGTCTGTTTTTACTACAGGTATATTTCTCATTTAATATGCATCGATTTAAGATGGTAACTGTGCCAATGAAGCATGTATTTTTGTGCCCGCATTTATGACAACACACACACACACACACACACACACACACACACACACACACACACACACACACACACACACACACACACACACACACACACACACACACACTGAGCAAATTTGTCGGGGTACATGCATCATTTTCTTCAGCTAACTTACCTGGTTGCTTGTTCAGTCTATAACACGGTTGGGTTCTATGGCTCGCAACTACTGTGTTATTGTGGGGTCACACTGTACATTATCTGATCAATAATAACTGCATTTAAATTAGCACAAGCCAGAGATCTGTCATCTTGTTTTCTATCAAGTTTTAATAAATATGTCACACGTTAAACATCCCCAAACCTTTCTCATAATACTTTGGCAATAAATGTATTTTCTAAACAAATTTCTTAAAGATATTTTTGAATTGAATTAAAAACTAAAAATATCTAATCAATTGCAACAAAGACAATCAGTAAAAACATGGAATCAACCTGAATTTGTCAGTTATAATCACAGGCAACAGGGAAAAGAAGAAATTGTTGGAAACTACCTGTTTTTATATGATAACTACATTGATACTTGAGAGAAAAAAGTGTGAATATATGAGAATTACAAACTGTTCTGCAAAAAAAAATGAATGTTAAATACATTTTAAATGAGTAAGATCAGCATTATTCTTCATAATGCCAAATAACTGTATACATAACCATTTTTGTTTATGGGTATAACTTTTAATGTGCTATCAGTACCAGCAAACTCTTGCTTTATAGTCTGTAGTTTAGAGTATCATCCAACTCTTGCTTTATAGACTGTAATTTAGAGTACCATCAAGCTCTTGCTTTATAGACTGTAATTTAGAGTACCATCAAACTCTTGCTTTATAGACTGTAATTTGGAGTACCATCAAGCTCTTGCTTTATAGCAAATATAGTTTAGAGTACCATCAAACTCTTGCTTTATAGAGAATTTAGTTTAGAATACCACTGAAATCTTGCTTTATGTGCTGTAGTTTAGAGTACCATCAAACTCTTGCTTTATGCAGAATGTAGTTTAGAGTACCATCAAACTCTTGGTTTATAGAGAATTTAGTTAGAGTACCATCAAGATCTTGCTTTATAGATTCTAGTTTAGAGTACCATCAAACTCTTGCTTTATACTTTGTAGTCTAGAGTACCATCAAACATTTCCTTTATATACTGTTGTTTAGAGTACCACCAAACTCTTGCTTTACAGACTGTTGTTAGCCTACCACAAGACTATTGCTTTATAGCCTGTAGTTAAGAGTACCATCAAACTCTTGCTTTAAAGACTGTAGTTTAAAGTACCATCAAACTCTTGCTTTATAGACTCTAATTTAGAGTCAAACTCTTGCTTTATAGACTGTAGTTTAGAGTACTATCATACTCTTGCTCTATAGACTGTAGTTTAGAATACCATCAAACTCTTCCTTTATGGACTGTAATTTAGCTTATCATCAAACTCTTGCTTGAAAGACTAGTTTACAGTACCATCAAATTCTTGCTTTATAGACTGTAATTTTGAGTACAATCAAACTCTTGCTTTATAGATTGTAGTTTAGAGCACCTTCAAACTCTTGCTTTATTGAGAATGTAGTTTAGAGTACCATCAAACTCTTGCTTTAGAGAAAATGTAGTTTAGAGTACCATCAAACTCTTGCTTTATGGGCTGTAGTTTAGAGTACCATCAAACTCATGCTTTATAAAGAATGTAGTTTTGAGCATCATCAAACTCTCGCTTTACAGACCATAGTTTAGAGTACCATCAAACTCATGTTTTATAGAGAATGTAGTTTAGAGCATCATCAAATTCTTGCTTTATGGGCTGTAGTTTAGAGTACCATTAAACTCTTGCTTTATCGAGAATGTAGTTTAGAGCACCATCAAACTCTTGCTTTATAGGCTGTAGTTTAGAGTACCATCAAACTCTCGCTTTATAGACTGTAGTTTAGAGTACCATCAAACTTTTGATTTATAGAAAATGTAGTTTACAGCACCATCAAACTCTTGCTTTATGGGCTGTAGTTTCAAGTACCATCAAACTCATGCTTTATAGAGAATGTAGTTTAGAGTACCATTAAACTCTTGCTTTATGGACAGTAGTTTAGAGTACCATCAAACTCTCACTTTATAGACTGTAGTTTAGAGTACCATCAAACTCATTCTTTATAGAGAATGTAGTTTAGAGCACCATCAAACTCTTGCTTTATGGGCTGTAGTTTAGAGTACCATTAAACTCTTGCTTCATTGAGTACACTTACATGCCAATACTGGGTTAGGTATAAGAATAATATTTTACCAATACAATTTGCAAAAAGCATAACCTGGGCATAAAAAGTATAATCTATATATTACTAGTATTAATATTAGTACCACTACTTCACTGAGGCCATGACATCATAGCTAATGTATTACATGCCATAATTACAGTAGACTGTATGCAAAATGTACATTTATGTTTACTACTAACCTGGTTCTGTAGGTCAAAATACTTGGCAAAAATGGGCAAAATCCATGTGGATTATAACCAGAATACAAACACAAAATATACTGAAAATTAATTACATTCAATACTCACTTTAACTAGTCCTGACTGTGATGTCCACAAAAATCTATCTTAAATCCAAATTTCTGTATTTTGCATCACTCTATTCTACTTCACAAATTTGTAAAGCAGTGTTGATTTGTCCATTTTCTGATTGGATATGTTCTGAAGTTTAAACAGACCCATCTGCTCAGAGAATTTTCATCAACAAATCATCCCATAAGGCCCATTTCACTTAATATCTGGTGCCATTTTCTTTAAAAGTACAGACTGGTCCACTACCTAATTTCATTACCAATAGATATAATGACCCTGCAAGACCAAATATGAAGTAAAGAAACCTGTCTTTTTTCTTTGAAATGGGTCATATACAGTTGCTATAAATAGAAAATTCAGAAAGTAAACATAGCTCTCTGATCTCTTACACTATTCTTAAGCAGCAGTCTTTCTTTTTAGAATATTCTCAAATTTTTATAATGAGTGGAATTAAAGAGATGTTAATATAAATTATAAACACAACTTTTATTGCCTTATTTTTATTTTATTTTGTAATGTACTGGAAAATCATAATCCATATACAGGCAAGCGTAAGATATAATTAGTTGAAAGAAAAAGCATAATGACTGCGCCAAAAGCATAATGGTTGTGTACACCCTATGCTCACTGACTTTGTTTCCTGGCATTGGCAAAGCCACAAACGATATACAAGATCTATATTACAAAACTTAATAATATGATATCATGTTATGGGTTTTTTTTATATGCCAAGATAAAGATACATGTACTGAGTACTGGAACAGGTGTCTGAACTTTTAAAAATGCTGATTTTGAGAAATAATGAAAGCTGGAATTATTAATAAATTTATTTTCCCCAGTAATATTCCATGTTCTGAGTTCGTAATGGATTCAAATTTCTGACAGGAAAGTTTTCCTTTATATATATAAAAAAAATTGCAAAAACTTTTTTTGAGGTGGGGGGAGGAGGGAATCACTTCAAGAATACCTCCATACAGTGATACAATGTAAAAAGGTACAATCACTTGAAAACAGTGAAGAACACCAAAAAGATAAAACTGTACATTCCTGAAGCAATATGGTGACACATTACAATGAATCTTGGCTATGAAGCATTGTCAGAATTTCCTTGTTAGTTAAATCTTAAATACACAGCAAACATCTTTAGACTGGGACGATTTCATGTTCATGAATGAGTAGCTCCAATAAGCCAATGTGTGTGGTCAAATATCAAACTTGGTTATATAATAACTGGGACTGTCATATAGAATATGTAATAATGGAACTATATATATGTTAACTGTGTTCCAAAAGTGAAACTCCAGCTATGAAGACAAACCTCATCTAGTTGGGGTCATTATCATTAAAACAAATGTCACTCAATCATTGGAGTTAGTCATTAAAGTATTGAAATGTTTTGCGAGAAGACATCATTCTTTTGTATTGTTCTTTTCCAAATTATTAGTGTGTTGCACTTACCACAACACATCACAATTATGAAAATAAGTTTTAGCACATGTCAGTTTTCATGCATACATGAGTATATGAGTATATGCATATGCATACATGAGTGTATGAGTACTTGCACAGATGAATACATGCACACATGAGTACATGCATACATGAATACATAAATACAAATTTAATTACAATAACACTGGAATAAGCTAAAATGGAGAAGGTGTCACGTGGAGGGGGGGGGCCACCCAAATGTTATGTCACAAGTGAATCTATTTAATGACAAAAAATGGATAATGTGAACACTAAATTTATGACCTATATCTTTTTACTTACCTCTGCCAGTTTGGTGGCAGTATAAAGAGCCACAGTTGGCCCCTTGTAAAACAACATGGACCAGCCTGCTAGAAATCCGGATAATAATCCATGAAGCTTGTCTTCCTGGTTACGTACCCATCGTAACAAGCAATTCACTGCCTTCAAAACAAGTAGGAAAATTTTTTAAGTGCAATAAAATCATTTATAAAAATGGGGTATGGAAAGAAATTCACTCAAATAATAAATATACCCTTCCCCTTTCCAACATCCATCCCTTAAATACAAGAGGAAATCTCCATTGAAAATAACTGGATTAGTTTCCTCCAGTTCAAAGTCAAGAAGGCAACAACACAAAGAAAAATTGCATGATAAAAACGATGTTTCTATATGCGTATCTTCGGACAATGATTGTAATATACTTCAAGTTTCATGGTCATCAAATGAAAACATCAGACTAGTTATGTAAGATTCTGCCAAAAAATGCATTTAGTTGCAAGTTAAAAAGAGCAATAACTCTTAGAAAAATTACTGATTCATAGTGATTTGAAAGTATGCACATCTTCATGTGATGGCCATAATATTTACCAACTTTTAAGGCAATCCATATGAAACAGCAGGACTAGTTCCTTGCAGTCACAAGATTAAGTGAAAGATGGAAGGGTGGATAGGCACATGGAATCCTATACATGTATAACGATTCATGGGTATAAAAAGTCCAAACAGTCATGAGTATTTGACATCATAATCAAACTTTAGTCAAGCTGTTAAAAAAAAAACAATAAAAAACAAACACCCATCCAGCAGTGATCTTAATGATACTTGTTGTTGTTCTTGGTCTTATCAGCACTCTGAAAACCATTATTGGCTATATCATGCAGAAAATATGACAACTAAGTGTCTTTCCCAAGGACTTACTGAGTAAGCGATCAATAGTGCACAGAGACACACACAAACACACACAAGTGATTTGTTTATGCAGGTGGTTGTTACAGAACTCAGACTTATTCAACTCCCATAGTAACCCTATTGAAACAGTATCATATTAAAAATTAAACAACTTCAAATTTGTACAAGATTATGATCAAACTTGTATCTGTCTACAGATCCACCCTTGATGCAAACTTCTGCCCAGGGAAAACAGTATGATCCACTACTTTTTGTTTTCTCAACATGTGCTTTCAATTCAACACCTAAAGAATGAGTAATGATTCAGTCTGTTCAACAGAACATTGTCTCTATTTTTTCAGTTAAGAAAATTATAAGCTCCCAAAATATTCATTTTTCTAAAATGTTACTTTTCATTATCAATCAATCATGGCCCTCCAACCATATATATACCCTATTTCATGTTCATCCATTTATAGACTGGTTTCCACTTTTCCATATAATTAGCATTCAAGTTCTATAGTTGCTAGATTCAACTGTAAATTCTTCTGATGTTGTCAATACCTAATTTGATCCAAAAATTCACTGAATGATTTTTTAATAATACACTGCTCTACTGTGTTAATAAAAATGTTCAAGATGAAACCTAATGAACCTGAGTCTAAGTAGAAGGATTACTCCAACAGTAAAAATTTGGTGAATTCATCATTGGAATTGGGAAATTTTCATTGAAAAACTGGTATTTTGGGGAAGTTTTAACTCAAAGGCTTATGGTTTCTATCCCTCATCACTCATTCATTTTTGTTGCAATTTTTTTTCCAATGCTCCTTCACAGCATACTAAAATATTAATATTATAAACCAAAATTAGATAATTTCATTCTTGTTTTGTCAAGAAATTGCCTTTTTAAATAACAATGGTATTACAAGTTGCTGCTGTTGTTGTGTTCCTGGTATAAAAATTGCATTTCTGTAACAAGTTCTTAATATGAAACAAATTTATATGTTTATTCATTTAGCATAATATACATTTAGGCTCCATTATGATAATTATGTTTGTTGCTTACTGGTGTTTCTTGAATAACGGTGGCCCTATAATTATATGGCACCATTAGTTAGTTTCACCTCAAATTAAGGTTCTGTGTTCAAAATGTAGTTTTTTGGTTGGGTAAAACTAACTTGAATGAGGTAATACTTACCTGTTGCTGTTGCATAGCTTGATCTTTTCTGGATGGAAAATTACCCTCAAACATGTGAAGAGAATTCATCGTCCCAAACAGTGACTACATAAATTATCAGAAGTCCAGCCCATAGTATTCTTGTACATGCCCACTAATCATCATTCTTTTCCAGGACATAGCCTTAACTAGTTGGGTATCAGTGCAGGCAAGAAGAAGGAAATCTAGCAATAGCAACTGGTAAGTATTGCATCATTAAAATTAATTTCACACACACTCCCACACCACATTTTAATATTCAGTAATACATAACCTGTTGCTATTGCAAACCTTTATTTGTCAGTTCAGTGGGAGGCTCAGTGACCTACAACTGGTGATGAAAAACAAAAAAGAAATACTCACCCTCACTGTTGACGCTTATACTATAGACCGATGATATACACAATGGCCACTTTTTGAGCTACTACTATTGGCCCCATAGAAAATACGCATTCAATTTGGTGAGCTAACAAGCAAAGGCAAAAAAGAAAGAGGTCATTTGATATCACAATAACACAGCTTTCATCATGTCCTCCAGAGATGAATGAGTTAGACAGGTCCATATGTAGTAATGATTCTAACCCCATGGACTTCAATCTTCATGAATGAAAGGTCCTTCTCAGCAAGGAAAGAAAATTTATTTGATAGTTAAGGTAATCCACCTCAAAATGGTGGAAGATGAAGTGAAATATCAGCTGAACCCTTAAGGGTAGGAGAAGATGCTTTCTACACTTCCGTCTCCCTTTAGAAGCTGCCAAATAAAAAAATAAACCTCTGACTGGACATGAATGTTTACTTGATCGTCCCCAACACAGATACAACAGAGACTGGGAATCTCAACTGGGAGTGGACCAACTGATGGAAGCTGGTCTGTTGCTAGGAAACCTGGTTGGCAAAGATGATGTGTGTGTGTGTGTCTGTCTGTGTGTGTGTGTGTGTGTGATTTGGATTTTTAACATAGCTTTAAAACATTTTCAGTCATATCGCTACGATGTCTGCAGTGTGGAAGTTTATAGTATGCCTAGCACTGGGGCATCATGCCACAGACATGTGGCATCATGTCCCACTCAGTCACATTATCCTGACACCAGGCCGACCAGCCTTAACACTAACCTGTTAATGCTGAGTTCCAAACCCACAACCCCCTGCATCTGATGCTGATACTCTAACCACTCAGGCCATAATAATAATAGGCGTACTATGCTATACTGACTTTATATGAATGAAAGTGTTCTATCACTAAAAAACGCTTGAATTGCAATGACTGGTGTGTGATTTCTTTTATGTTGAATATAAAAGCACAAGTCAGATTACTGGAATAACAATTTAATGATTTGTACTGTTCTAAAACAAACTTAAGAATCAAGATGAGGCTTCAGACAGGGAAATTTAAATACCTCCCCGAGCAAGAAGAAAAGAAATAATGATAATTTGCCATAAACCCTTATGGGGTGGTGGGTAGTATCCTAAACATGAGGTTGTGAAACATGTAACCAAACACTGCCAGAACTCTCAAGACAGCTTATTCCAAACAGGAATACTGGTAATACTGTAACTGAGGGTAATATATCACTGAAAATAATGCATGTAATGAAAGATGCATAAGTCAAATTCTATGCTAAATAGGAAGGCAATTTTCTACAACGAACATGGGTAAGATTACTGCCGGTTGGAGTTCATGTCTTTATGGAGTCACTTTATGGTAGGATAAATTTCCATCACACTTCTGAGGGTATTTTTCCATCAATAAAAGAGTAAGCTAAGCAACAGCATCAGATTACTGTATATACTCACTTATATGTCAAGTTCAAATGCAAACTGCACAGACCCAGATCTGCTGTTGCATCATCCACTGGTAGATCTGGGTCAGTGCATTTTGTTAGGAGTAATCAGTAGGAAAACACAGACCCTGATCTGCAGGCACGATGTGCTTTAGCAGATCAGGATCTTTGTTGTTTGCAGTTTGACTCAACTTATAAGTACTTACATATGGTATGTACTACTAATACTTAAAGGAAAGACATCTTTGCAGTATACATACCAAGCAGTCACAAATCAACAAATCAAAATACTGAACACTTTTTAAAACTACGTATATATTCCTTTTACAATAAAAAAGCATGAAATAGAATATCATGAAAAAATATGACTTGATTCACTGGAAGTAAATTAGTCAAAAAAATCATTTTGCATTCATGCTAGACCATGTGACTCCAAGCATACCTCAGCAGACAACCTCAGCTATTGTGCTGAATTTAAGCAATTCAATTCACAAAGTTTGTGCTTCGATCATTACCACAATGCATTGTCAACTATCAAAACAGCAACTAAAAACAAAATGTCCAAGTTAGGGAAGGAATACATATTCATCAATATGAAAATGGCAAGATGTCTATTCCCTAGTCCAATTTTTGACAATGTACAAATCTTAGAGAATCCAAATACTTACCTGGTCCACAGCTGGGGGTAGATTGGGTGAAATAATCACCACAGAGTCTGTCACTTTGCCCAAAAAGCAGATTTTACTTGCCCAGATTTAATTTCATGAAATTACCCCAACCACATTTGTTTCAATACAAAACACAATAATCATTGCAAAACGTTTTTTTCCCCTTGAAGGAAGGTAGAAAGATAGAAAAAGATGTTTTATGTCTTTAAGTCAATACTATCTAGGGAAAAACTCAATTGTTGTAGCCCAAATTATGACCCAGTGGATGCATGTCATGAAAACTACCCTAAAAGCAAAAACTAGATACCTTCAACAAAAATATCTCGAAAACATGTTATTGTCTATCTTGAGTTATCATTTCCTAGAAGCTGACATGAAAATCAATGCATTAGTGTCATTACTCTCAGAACAAAATGAACTAAGACAGTCATATCTCTATTATTAGATAGTATTCCTCAGACACCTGGCCACATGTTCACCATGGGCCACAGATCAGGCCGTGGTATTCAGACACTTGGCCACATGTTCACCATGGGCCACAGATCAGGCCGTGGTATTCAGACACTTGGCCACATGTTCATCATGGGCCACAGATCAGGCCGTGGTATTCAGACACTTGGTCACGTGTTCACCATGGGCCACAGATCAGGCAGTGGTAATATTGATAAGCACTTTTTTGTCTCAGCCTGTCCTGAATGAATCTGCAGTAAAAACAAAATGCAGATACTGAGGAATTTCTTAGCTGGTGGCTTTTTAGTACCGAGATAAGCTCATTTTTTGGCATTTTGGCATGAACTGAACAAAAACAAAATGTATGAGCTGCTATTAAATATTCCTCTAAACACATCTTAAACAATACATTAAAAATTAAACAATACAAGAACTCAAAATACTAACTCAGCTGTTTCTGCCAAAACATAATTTTTTGATCAGTCTCTCCTTTTTTATCTCACCAAAGATCAAAGGTCAGCCAATTTTTATTCAAAGTCTCAAAAGCCATCATGGACCAAATCTGATCCCTTTACTACTTGTAACACCTCAAAAAAAACCATTCTGCATCTGGCTTTATTCCCCAGATTACAACAATAAGGTAATTAATGAACAGATATTTTATGTGTATACATATTATCCTTCTTAAGCCAATCATAAATCACTGCACTGGTGCAACATCTCCAGTCCTCAGTAGACTGGTTCCTTCTGGCTTTTGTAATGCAGGGATAGAATGCATACAAATTCATTTTTTTAAATGCTTAAAATTCATGTATTTTCAAAAGGGGTAATTTCTGACATAAAACAGTATGTGTGGTAGACAGCCTTTAAAACTTTTTTTTTGGTCCTATTGCTGTTAGAATCACATGTATGCATTGGTCTGAGGAGAAAATATAGCTGAAACTGCAACCCTTAAAGATTGTTACATCAAGCAGATGTCTTCTGACTTTATCTTCTGAGAAACTGCTAACATTCTCAAGTTTATGATATCATATTGGGAGCTGTGGTAGTGCAATGGTTCGCATGTCTTACTCACAACCAAAAGGTGGGTTCAAATCTTACCAGCAGACCAGTCTGGGTCAGCTACCTTTGTGTGTCCTTGGGCAAGGTACTTTAATACAATTACCTCGGCACTAAATAACTTGTGTTGCTGTGCCATAAAAGCACCAAACCAAATAACATTATAGTAAGCAGCACATTAGAAATGATGTTATGCCACAAAAAGGAATTTACCTGTAGACATCAGATATGATGTTATGCCATACAATGGAATTTATCTCAGAATATTTTTCCTGACAGGCCTGAATTTAGTTTAATTTGCTGGAAATATGTAATTTGGTATGTTCTGTTTTCATTATTGTAATAAACATTCACAATGCCATTTAGTACTATGAAATCTGTGGTGCCTCTTTTCGTTTGTTTTTCCCTTCTGGCACTAATTTGGCTTTCCATTCCAAAGCAAATAAAAGCCAAATAAAACTGGGTAACCCTGGTTAAGTACTTCTATATCCTGAGTTGAATCACTAGTTCCAGCATTATACAAGGGTATGCAGCCACCCATGTAAAAGTTGGTGATATTTCTGAGGTCATCCTGTTTCCTTACCTAACAGATCATCTGAAAGTGACCTCTGGGCTGGCCATGATGAACCTGTACAAGCCCTTTGAATATGTCACATATAATCCAAGCAAAATAAATCCAGTTAAGACCAGAAGTGTGTTCATGGAACACAAATGCCCTGACATAGAACTATAAATATAAAAGATAACCTTATATGCATATGTATGTACAAATGTACCAACAGTACCTACCTACCAATCAACTTACATAAGTATGTCACTAAATCTCCATTCCACATGTGTGGCTCTTTTTAAAATATGTTTGATGAATTTAAATGTTTACCCTAAAGATGGCAACAAAGCAACCCAGGAAAGCACCAAGTCTTAAGCTGTCTCGCTGAAATAAGGACTTGAGAAATGTTCCTGGATTCTTGAAGATTCTTCCCAGTGATCCAAATAACTTGATGGCACCCTGGATTCCATAGCCTATGGCAAACATGCGCATACCACCCTATAAACAAAGGAATAAAAAAAAATAAATAGAAGCATTTGCCATAATATAATCTTCTGATTTAAAAAAGTCATTCAAATAGGTGTACATACTGAATCAAGTATGATAGTATCATATTAAATTTATGACACTATCTTAGGTCATGGAGATAGATCTCAAATACATGTACTATAGTGACACATAAACGACTCCCAACCACCAATACTATTGGCTTATGTAGGTCACCCAACTAACTAGTACTATGTTAAGGTGTTATGTATATTTATATTTTCTGTAACTCTTGTTACATGACTGTATCTATATTATTAGTAATTTTGTTCTTGACTATAAATTGTGGTTATTATATATAAAGATGATATTACATAGCTAATTTTGTACAAGGATAAGATTCTATTTTAAGATATTACTGTGCCTGTAGATTGCATAGGATCTATAAATAGATGTCATCTTTCTAACAATAAAACCTGTTTAAAAGTTTGGGGTAATTTCTCATTGGCTGGTGGGATCTTAGAAGAATAAAGTTATTTCCCATTTGATGGGTTAGGTCACATGAACAGGTATTGTGAAATATTAGACTGAGTAGTAAGATCTGTCACATGGGGTATATTGCGACATATAGTCATAATAGACTCTTGAAGGTGTATATAAGGAGAGAACTAAGCAGTCAAATTCATTCCTATTTTTGGATACTTGTTTCACGTATTAAAATCAGTCTGCATATGTGTTTAATGTTATGTTTAGATAATTTGAGAAGACATTTGTTAGGATTATTCACTGGAATTAAATAGTGCTCATTGTGCTAGAACATTATTCTGCGACTATTGTGAATTATTCAAATGAGTTCTGGACTACGCCATCATCCTATGTACATTTGAGGATCTGGAATGATCTGTAATTCATTTGGAACATTTGATTCTTTTGGACTTAAAGTAGAACTTTTAAGGATTATTTTGGATTTGATTAATAATACTAAGTTCCCCTTACATTTTCATTTTATATTTTTGATAATAAAATTATTTGTAAGTTGTAAAAAACTTATTGGTTTTGCTTCTTACAGTTACTTAGTTTATGACCATAGAGTCGTAACAGCTATAACGGCTCATGTATGACACCCAATCACCTAGTACTACACTGGCCCATGCATGACACCCACCCACCCATAGTGCAGATTCTGGTCTGCCATTACTTATATGCCAACAGATATTCAACCAGAACTCTTGCCTGTCCCTATGAGATTTCTGCCATAAAAGAGTCTGCTAAAATGCTTCCATAATCACTGTTACTGACAGAAGGTCCAACTTTGGTCCAACTTTGCACTAGAAAAACAACAAAAATGTTTTTCACCTCCTAAAATATTTCTAAAATTACATTTTACAATGAATAAAACCAAAATTATACCATAAACGTCAAAGATAATGTGAAATATCATTTTTTAAAATAGATATCGATGCAGGAAGTGTGTCTTAATCAGCCAACGAAACTTTCAATGTTTACATTAAAAAGACATATCACTGTCACCATGATGTATTGGGTCACCTCATCCCAACAGCTATTCAAATTCCATGTCCAAATTTTGAGATAAACATCATTCTGACATTAGAAAGAATACACAGGTGATTTTTTTTACCACAGCCTCATTTAGCGAAAATCCCAAAAAGCCACAATATAGGTCTGAGACTACAAAACATAAGGATAAACACATTTAATTCAACAGATAATTTTAGGTGAACACCACAGACCCTAATATGCTGGCATACCTGGTGTCTTCACCATTTCCAGTTGACTGTGCATTGTAAGTTGATAAATATGGTACTGCATGACATAAGAATCCACATTTTCAATTATAACAATTCAAACATAATTTCCATCTAAAATTTAAACTTTAAAAGGTTAGAATATGCATACCCATGACGATGATTTTTGAGAAAAGGAAATAGTTACAGTAAAACCTGTCTTGAGAGACCAATGCTATAAGAGACTGCCTGTTTTGAGAGACCAGGATCTCCATGCTCAGATTTATTGATTATAGTGTTATGACCTGTTATGAGAGACCACATGTCTTTCATGACCATTATTTTTTGGCAGAAGAGGTGGTCTTTCAAGACAGATTCCACTGTATTTTTTTAGATCAGAGATCAAGCAGAGATCAGTTTTGAAAAATTATTTCAAAATTATCGATTATTTTAGAGTAAATTTGAAAGAAAAATTAACATGAAATGTGTTTAAAGAAAACAAATATCCCCCCCCCGTTTTTTCAGCAAATGAATTCCCCACCTTAAATGCAAACTTTAACCAAGTATAATGAACAGACAAGAAGGCTAAGAGACAAAATTAATACCATATGCCTCTTACACATTCTTGCTGGGATAAAATCTCTTGTAGTCTATGTAATATGGACTGTAAGAATGGTATTACATCTTATATTCAAACCAAAAATGAATTACACAGCTTATGGTTTGGTATCCTCCAAACTTGGAACATACACCTCAAACTTTGAACCATTGTATGAGGCAGTATGACTTACAGGTCCCTTAGTAACCTCTGAATTTAGCAGGAATGGAGAAGAATGACTGATGGTTTTTAAAAATCCAAGACATAAAATCTCTTTATTATCCCAAGCAAAAGTTGCATATTTTTTTCTTTACTTCAAGGGGCCAGGTTTGTGCCCACAAAGATTTAACAGCACAGTTTGACAAAGCCTTGACAAGATGCTAACATATGACAGATTATGCAAAAAATGCAGTTAATACTTCTGAAAATAATGACAAAATTTTATACAACTGAAAAAAAAAAGATACTTCTCAGGCTATATTTCTTCATAAGTTGAACAGGAAATGTTTCATACTGTATTCTAACTTTTATTTTATTTAGTTAGGTTTTATGTTGGGTTTGTTTTTTATATTTTGCTTGGCTGTTGTGTGATTTGTTTTGCAAGCAAGGATGAGTACTCTTGACTAAATTATTGAAAAGTGTAGGACTTAACTGAAGTTGTCTCCCTTGGTCAACATTTGAGCTCTAAGGCAGCTTGGCAGCAAACATACAGGTAAGTGTAGGGTGCAGACCTTGTTAAGGTAATTGAGAGCTCATGCCAGATGGTAAAGTAGCTATAAAACCATCAGTGCTGAAAGATTGTCAGACAGTCTGATTGGCAGCTGCAGGGGAAGAAAAACAAACCCAACAGCACTACCAGGATCAGTATCAGTTAGTGCCTGAAGTTTGAATAGTTCATAGGAAACACATGGCAATACACTTGTTCTGCATCTCTGCAGTCTCAGGTTTGATAACCTTGTTTTTAGTACATGCATGAGTGAATGGCTCCCAGTTGAAGATTGGTGGTTTCCTCCAGGTTCTAAAATTTCTGCCACCCAAAAGACCACCTGACTTCAACATCTAAGTTGTTGATAATTCATTGTAATAGACAAGTTTGCAACTAAGTACCAATATCCCACCACATTCCTATATACGTGTCCACCCAACCCTTCAGTCTATGCTCGGAGTGCGTCAATAAAAAATCCTAAACTGTTATTCACATCTACAGACCACTCCCAGGTCATACCCCAACATTTCAAGTCTTCATCTATAAATAGTGCTGGAGGAATAGGGCAAAATATATGTAAAAGTTTCCTTGACCTGCACCCCATAAGCTTCACCCCAAGCGGATTGAATTTCTGAAACCATTGTGCATATTTACCAACCACACCAGATCATATCTCAAATTCTGAAATCACTATCTTTAATGTTATTGTAACAGCTGCTTGGCATTGCATATGCATTCACACACATGTAAATGGACAGGATAACTTTATATATGAATTCACACACATGTATATGGACAGGATAACATTACATTTGCATTCACACCCATGTAGATGGGCAGGATAACATTACATATGAATTCACACACACACATTGATGGCAGGGTAACATTATATATGCATTCACACACACACACACACACACACACACACACACATTATCCACACCCTTCTTCCAAAAACCTGGCAATAATGCAATAAGTAAAACCTACAAAGTGTCCAAGTGTAGGTGACTGCTTTCCTGGGAGATCATATGAATGCTGAATAACAATGTGACATTACGACCTGTCCTGCTTCACATGTGCATACGCTGAGCGATGGCATTGTATGAGACTAAGATCTGTCCCACTGGATATGTGCATATGCTGAGTGACAACATTGTGTGAGACTTAAGATCTGTCCCACTGGATATGTGCATATGCTGAGTGACAGCATTGTGTGAGACTAAGATCTGTCCCACTGGATATGTGCATATGCTGAGTGACAGCATTGTGTGAGACTAAGATCTGTCCCACTGGATATGTGCATATGCTGAGTGACAGCATTGTGTGAGACTAAGATCTGTCCCACTGGATATGTGCATATGCTGAGTGACAGCATTGTGTGAGACTAAGATCTGTCCCACTAGATATGTGCATATGCTGAGTGACAGCATTGTGTGAGACTAAGATCTGTCCCACTGGATATGTGTATACGCCAAGTGACAGCATCTTTGGGACTAAGATGTGTCCCATTTGACATATGCATATGCTGAGTGACATCAATGTGTGAGACTAAGATCTGTCCGACTGGTCATGTGCATATGCCGAGTGACAGCATCTTTGGGACTAAGATGTGTCCCATTTGACATATGGATATGCTGAGTGACATCAATGTGTGAGACTAAGATCTGTCCGACTGGTCATGTGCATATGCTGAGTGACAGCATCTTTGGGACTAAGATGTGTCCCATTTGACATATGCATATGCTGATTGACAACATTGTGTGAGACTAAGATCTGTCCCACTGGACATGCGCATACACTGACTGATGCTGTGTGACATTATGATCCCTTTGCAAAGGAACAAGACTTCACCATACATGCAACCAAAAGATTGCTTTTGTTTTAATTATTTACATTTTTCTGTTTTTAAAAATAATTTTTCATTTATTACAGGCTCTAAGACTGTGTTCAAATTATGAATACACCTTTATGGTGTATTCCTAATAGTCCTTTGACAATAAAAATTAATATCATTCAAATTAATTACAGGTTAACTCTTTATACAACATTAAATTCTATTCAAATTTCATCTGCATGCAAGCTTCTGACTGAAAAAAAAATGTTTAAAAGGTTCTACCATTGAAAATGTTGATACCAACCAGCATTACTGTAAGAGGTCACTATAAATTCTAAGAACTTCATTTTGAGTCCTGAAACCAAGTTTTGTAGTCAAAGTGTTTCAAGAATTTTAAGGTCAGAAATCAAACTAAGTTTTTCAATGTTATCAAAATTCAAAAATAGAAAAAGTAAATAAAGCAAAGGAATCTCAAAGTTTTGTAAATCAAACAGATTTCAAATTAAAAAGTAATACACATTCTAACTACCAGTTCATGCTTTGTGCATAAGGGTTTTAAGACTATAAAGAAAATGAAGAAACGTGAGTAGAGGGTGGAGTAATAAAACAAGACAATGAATAATGGAAAGCAAAAAAGGAGATGGGGCAAGTGACTTCTGGAAAAATATCTCACTGTATCTCATTACAGTTGTATCATCTGGTACCTTATGAATAATCACAAAAAAATGTTAGAGACTTTAAAAAAATACACTATTAAGTCTCACTGTCATTACTTAATAACCTGTTAATAATCGTATAACAATTTTATGATTGACAAATTTGTGGCAAGATCTACATTCCAATTAAAATTTTAAATGAATAAATATTGTTTAAAGGGGTGGCATTTACTGCAGACATTTTTGTACAAGACTTTTTAAGCAAATAAAAATTCTCTACTGAGATGCACAAAATGGATTCCATAACCAAAAGATTTCCATCCCAATGTCCTTTCTTCTGACACTAATTAGTCTTGTACATGAATACCTAGAAGTAAATGTTTTACAAGAATCCTGTATTTGAGTGGCAAGTTTTAAGACACTGTCCTTTTAAAGTCTAGTATTATGTTAACATTATGCTTATTGACAATGGTTTTTAACATAACTGTGTCATATACAATTTGCAGTACATAGTTTACGTGTCTGCTTGAGCACATGTACATAAAAATGAGACTGAAGACAGATGCAATGAGAGATTGTTTCTCAAGTTTGGACCTCGTTAGAGAATTATGTGTTATCCTCTCTAAATAAATTATTATTATTATTATTACTTGACTTTTAAGACCATTTCTTGCAATCTAAGTATTAGTTTATTGTTATTATTTATTTGTTATTATTATTTACCTGATTTACAGCTCCTTGAAACCTAAGAAGTACCTTGTAACCTAATCAATAGTTGTATTAAAACACATGAATGGTCCAGATATGTCACAGAATATCATACATTTTTTAATGAATGAATTATTACTTCATGTCAGTCCTGTACTATATATAGCTAAGACAAGTTTTGGAATAAATATTAGGCTTCTCATAATGTATTTTTAGAACAATTTTCCATAATAAATCAAAATGTATACAGCTTATTTTGTCATAATATATATAATGCCCATTTCTTTTTCTAATTTCTTTTTACTCAGGGATTTATTGTAGATCTGCGATGTACTTTTAGGAAGAACAGAAGAGGTAATTTCGAACAGAGGAGGTAATTTCAAACAGAGGAGGTAATTTCAAGTAGGATTTTAAAGGACACACAGTACTAATGGTATTGAAAAATGGGAACCAGCCTAGAAATGGGTGAACATTATAGAGTATATATGGGTTTGGCTGACCAGGATTGGTTAATAATATAAGTTATGTTTTAGGAAAAAGAATCTTTTGAGACCTTATCCTAGTTGAATGTGAAATAAAAACAGAGACATTGTTTTATTGATGGAATTTCAGTCCTTTAACAGTCTCGAGTTCGGAACACTCATTACTAAAATTAGCACCTGACTCTTTGGTGCGGAATTGAAAGCACATGTTTCAAACATATGCAGGTCCAGAAAATGCCTCGGCTCATATCATTTCCTCTGCACAGAAGCTGACTTCCAGGTTTCATCTATACTGATAAATATAGGTTTGGTCATGAGCACTCAAAAATTTTAAGTTATTGAATTTTTAATATCATGGTGTTTGCATAGGTTTACTATGGGAACTGAATTAGTACCGTGATTCCTAAAGACAGCTCCAGCAATACAGTGACTCCACATATGCAGGTGCAATTAACTTTACTATAAATGCAATCGTATGGTTCTATTTGTGGATATCAAACAAAATTAATACCTTTTGTAAACCACAGAGTGACTTTCAGTGGGATATTAAACACATATTCAGAATACCAACTGTTGCCAAGAAGAGGGGGGGAGGGGGAACAGGGTGCAGATTTGACTATGTTAGGTGGAGTGTTTTGCACTTTGGTTCATATTTAAGCAATACATACATAAAATTTATACAATTTACCATTTATAGAGTAATTATAGTAAGCAATATGATATTTCCTAGTTGTGTTTTGAAGCAAAATGCTTCAGATATGATCACTTAGATCTCTTCCACCATGCTTAATGGGGATGACCTCTCATGACTTTGCATCCCACTAATTTCTTTCAGTGAATGTTTTGAAACTTTATATTTTGCATTTTAATGGACTTATGTCTACCTTACTTTAGTTTTCAATTATATGTCCTCTGGGAGGAATTTAAGGTAATTTTTGTCATTTAAATCTCTTTTTCTGTAATAATACATGTACATATAGATGGTCACTTGACCTTTTACTCATTAGTTACATAATATGACAAGGCTGGTAATATATTTCAGTATTAAACTGAAGAGAGATAAATGGTGATATTAAAAAAGATGACTCTTATTACATAGCTTTATTTTAGTATTTTTTTCTTATTTTCTTAAATAAAGCTCAAATATTTAAATGTTGCCTGAAATGCACCATTGCTCTTCAAGTGAAAATGAACGTGCAATATAATTTAATATTCACTAATGTAATCTTTGACAAGCAGAACTATGCACATTGCTTACTTATGTATGGAACTACTTTCCTAGGGCTGTCAAGAAAATCAAGGGTAGATATAGGACACACGGTACTAATGGTATTGAAAAATGGGAACCAGCCTAGAAATGGATGAACATTAAATAGAGTATATACGGGTTTGGCTGACCAAGATTGGTTAATAATATAAGTTATGTTTTTGGAAAAAGAATCTTTTGAGACCTTATCCAAGTTGAAAGTGAAAAAAAATAGAGACACTGTTTTATTGATGGAATTTCAGTCCTTTAACAGTCTTGAGTTTGGAACACTCATTACTAAAATTAGCACCTGACTCTTTGGTGCGGAATTGAAAGCACACGTTTCAAATATATGCAGGTCCAGAAAATGCCGCAGCTCATATCCTTTCCTCTGCACAGAAGCTGACTTCCAGGTTTCATCTATACTGATAAATATAGGTTTGGTCATGAGCACTCAAAAATTTTAAGTTATTGAATTTTTAATATCATGGTGTTTGCATAGGTTTACTATGGGAACTGAATTAGTACCGTGATTCCTAAAGGCACTGAGATAAAGGGGACTTAGTGAAGGTCTGGACTCCACTTTTATTGAAGAAATTGGTGGTAAATCAAAGTGAGACTTTAAAGGCATGGAGGGTTTGACTGTACTTTCATGAAAAAAAGGGAATAATTTTAAGTGAGACTTTAAAGGCATGGAGGGCTTGACTGTACTTTCATGAAAAAAGGGAATAATTTTAAGTAAGACTTTAAAGCATTGTAGGTCTTGACTATACAATGTGACCCTGCTATAACAAGGTAGTTGGGATCCATAGAACCCCACCATATTACAGATGAACTCTATAAGTAACCAGATCAGTTAGCTGAAGAAAATGATGCATGTACCCAAAAATATGTGGTGGGGTGGGGTGGTAATAATAAAAGCGGATGCAAAAATATGTGCTTCATTGGCACAGTTACCATCTTAAAAATCATTGCATATTAAATGAGAAACACCTGTAGTGAAAACAGAGATTGCATATATAATATTTCACTTTATTCAGAGAACCACGCATTGGTACATATAGGTCTAAACTGTTTTTATATACATGTCCAATGTATATCATGAATAGAGCATCAACACTGTGTACTCACCTTCGAATCTCATCACATACAGTGAGCCCGTAATTAATTCCATTGAAAATATGCACACACAGAGATTTAAAATATTCAATAATTTCGTGACAGATCACTATGTGTCTGAATTTAATGGGGAAAAAATAGCAAAATTATGTAACGAAAGATGAAGCACACTTTTGACTGTCTGTATGTCCCAAGTTCAATAAAGTATCTGTATAAATTTCCTACTGCTTAGTCTTCTCATCCATGAATCATATTACTTCATTGTCTTTTGAAAAACTGATTGATTTTCAGCTGTTATCTGTTACTGTCACATTTACCTTTGGCAGACTCAATCATATTTCATATTCCTCTGAAGAATTCAAACATAGTATCTTGTGTCTCCATCCATCTTAAAGCATACTCTAAGCTTTGGACTGCTTCTGTTGCTGATGGTGGATTATCCTCAGGCTTCAATCTTCTCTTTAATATCAAAAGCTTTATGTTTCCATGTCCTTTTATCCATTCTAAATGTCCACTAATTAACACTTTTACACCTATTCATTTCAATGACTTCAGCAAGAATAATTGTCAATCAACAATGTGGGCATTTTTGTAGGGAATGGACAACATTATTCACTGGTCAACTGACTGCATCAAACAACACAGCCAAAACACACGCACATGTGGCAGCTTTTGGGGTATTTTTTATTTTTCATACATCGTTGTCTCATAATTTAAACAAGTTTTAGCTCAGCAATTGACTTTGATGATCAGCAATGTACTTAAATTTACTGATTTATAAAATCAGATGAGAATCTTTTATCAACTACCACACTATTTGTTGCCTGGTTGTGTATGCAGTTTAAAGAACAAACATATGTCAGATATTTTTTAACAACAACTGTATAGAGAATATATCAGACACAAACACAAAGGAGACTTAACAGCTTCATTGTTCATGGATCAGTAATAATAGGATAAAGACTTATGAGCTGACATCTTTCAACAATAAACCAAGATCAAAGTTCTCAAAAGGCCCGCCATTGGTTCAGATGCTCATATTTCTGATGTTTATTTCGAAACAAACTTTAAAAAATTGGGTACATTTTAAAATTGTCAGAGCCATACCACAATTGTTTCATATTCAAATTCCTACTTGATGTCTTCTTGAAAATTATAATAAACTTTATACATGTTATTTTCATATTATAAGAAAAAAATTTTCCATGTACAATAATAATACATGTATATAAAATTTCAGGAGCCATGTTTTTTTTTTCATTTTCAAATTCGCACATGCTCTCTTCCCCAAAATGATAATAAACTTTTAACTTGTTATTTTTCACATTTATAAGAAAGTTTTTTAGTGTACAAGAAAAATACATTTGCAGCATATGAAGTTTTTTTAGCCACACCACAACCATGTTATATCCGAGTTAGTGTTATAACAGAGTTTGCTATAGCAGGGTTGCACTGTACTTTTGTGAGAACTGTTGTTGTTGTAGGGTTTAACACCATTTTTGAGCACAAGATAGGCTATACATGGTGGCCAGTATCAATGTTGGAGGAAGAACCCGGAAAAACCCCGGAAAGAACCACCAACCCACAAGAAGCTACTGGCAAGCTTTCTCACATATCCACATTGGCCGAACCTGAGACTCAAACCCACACAGACAGAGGTGACATGGCAATGATCCGTAACAGTGAGCGCTTTGGACCACTCAGCCACTTGGGGCCCCCTTTTGTGAGGAAAAAAAAAGAGGGTAATTTCAAGTGAGACATCAATGTCACTGAGGTAAAGGGCATTTATTGTAGGTCTTGACTTATTATGGAAAAAAGAGCAAGTAACTGGGTAATTTCAAGTGAGATTTTAAAGGAACTGAGGTAATCAAATTTACTGTAGGTCTTCACTATACTTTTATGAAAGAAAAGAGCTGGTAATTTAAAGTGAGTCTTTAAAGGCAACGAGGAAAATGGGATTTATTGTTATGTAGGGCTTGACTACTTTTACAGATAAAAAGAGCAGGTAATTTCAAGTTAGACTTTAAAGTCACAGTGATAAAGGCTTGCAAAATTGGTTTATTCTAAAACTTTGTCACAAATCCTAGTGAGTTTTGTAATTTCATTAAGTACTTTCATAAATAACAAAAATAACAAAACCAATCATAAACTCATAAGTCTTTAACTGAATTTTCAAGAATTCTTGCAGCAAAAGATTTTCATCATCCATGCTAGAACAGTTTCAGAAAAAAGAAGAAAAATAATGCTATGGGACTAAGTTGTTTAGTTGTAGGGAGAGGTATAACCTGAGATGACATATCCAACACTGTTACATGCAAATCAACAAAATGAAAAACTAGGTATGGAAAAGTCCATACCATATGTACTTGCCTATAAATGGAGACCAACTGCAAACTGCACAGACCCAGATCTGTTATTGCATGATGTGCTGGCAGATCTGGGTCTGTGCAGTTTGTTAGGAGTAGTCAAAAGAACAAACAACTCAGACCCTGATCTGCAGGTGCATTATGCTACATCAGATCTGAATCTTTGTTGTTGCAGTTTGCCTGTACTTATAAGTGAGTACATATGGTACATCAGTAGAAACTTGGAGGCAAAATCTCCTGCAGTTTCAATTAAAGTGATCGCTCGGGTGGCCTTTTGGTTAGAGCATCTGCCTCAGATGCGGGAGGTCATGGGTTCAATCCCTGGCCAAGTCATACCAAAGACTTATAAAATGGTACGAACAGCTGCCTCGCTTGGCTCTCAGCATTAAGAGGTCAGTGTTAGGACTGGTTGGCCTGGTGTCAGGATAATGTGACTGGGTGGGACATCATGCTACATGTCTGCAGCATGATGCCCCAGTGCTAGAAATCACAATAAACTGCCACACTGAAGACATCGTAACGATATGACTGAAAAATTGTTAAAGCTACGTTAAAATTCCAAATCACACGCACACACACACAGAATGAAACACGAGGTTCAAAAATTTAAAAAAACCCACTCAAACAAGCCAAAAGCATAACTGTGTAACCTCATTGACTAAAGACAAGTTCTATTTAAAATATCTAGTAAACATTCTACCTCACAGCCCAAGTTAACATCATTCTGATCAACAAATTATAAATCTAAAATATTTACTTTCTAGCTATTCCTAGTTCATAGCCAGTCACAAATCTGTGGTCACTTGTGTTTTGAGATAAGACAGTGATCCTTTCAGCAAAGTAGAATTCATCACAGTTTTTAAAATGTTACCTAAAAAAAATATAATGATAATTTCTGCTGCTTTGGACCCTTTTTAATATCTAAAGAGGATTAAATCACATTTACTTGGGTTCTGTCAATGGCTGGTTGACATCAAAAGAATCATACCAGACTAATCCATCATAGTTTCAGACATGTCTAACACAAGTATGATCAATGCACATAAGAAATGGTCACAATGTTGTATTTGCTAAATGCAAGTGCTTCCATCATCGGAGTATAAAATTTAGACTAGCAAGTAAACATTTTCCATGCATATTATGCAGTAAAACAACATGACTGAGTATCAGGCTAAAACATCTTCATTAATTCCTCATACCATTTTGCCAATTCACCATCTTCTCTAGCCATTAGTTCTACGGAGCCTATCATCTCTATACAAACCCTTGGCACACACATAGAACAAAGCCTACCACCTCTATGCAAACCCTTGGCACACACATGGAGCAGAGCATACCACCTCTGTACAAACCCTTGGCATGCACAGACAGCATGCTACCTCTACACAAATCTTTGGCACACACATAGAACAAAATCTGCTGTCTCTATATAAACCCTTGGCACACATATAGAACAGCATACCACCTCTCTACAAACTCTTGGCACACACATAGGGCAGAACCTATGACCTCTATACAAACCCTTGGCTGACACATAGAACAGAGCATACCACCTCTGCACAAACCCTTGGCACACACAGAATAGTGCAAACCTCCCCTATACAAACCCCTGGCACACATGTACAGAACAGAGCATACCACCTCTATACAAACCCTTGGCACACATATAGTAGAAAAACTATCACCTCTATACCAACCCTTGGCACACGCATCGAGCAGATTCCTGTGCAGAACCACTGTCACATGATTTATAAAAGGAGCTGTATTAACTGTGATCACTGAAATCACTTGACTGACAGAAAACGTTTTTAACCCCGCCTTCTGGAATGTTTTGTTTTGAATAACATTTTTGGCAGCCATTTTTTAACTTGACTCGCGAAAGGAAATTGAGGAAAAATTATCTCGGCTGTCTGAATATGGATATGTTACCCCCATAGGGGTTTTGTATGTCATGTATAACAATATCATCATAAGAAAAATGGCGTAAAACTACAAGATAAGAACAACAGTAAGAAGTAAAACTAAGGGTATTGCTTATTTGATAGCAGGTGGCGGGGAGAGGGGGGCAGTATATCTGTAACATAGATATAGAATCCACATTATATACAAGCGTGGTTTAAATGTTAACTTACAGAAGTAAATAAACTCACCTCTGTTCACAGAAGAATCTGGACATAAATGTGTCTCCTAACTGACAGAACTTTATCCAACCACAGCATCTTTACGCAGTATATATGGGATGCAAATCCAACTCAAAAAGAAATTTGTTTATGTCTTCTGTACAGCCTATTGTTCCAAATCAAATACTGCAAATATCCGGTCACAAATGCATTGCAGTAAATGTGAGAATTTTTGCATCCAGTAATCATATTTCACATGAAAATTGCAACAATGTAACGTTTAGTTCTGAAAGCAACATTTTAGGTTAAACATGTACTCTAGGCCTACTGTGTACCATATCAAACAATGTGGCAGCATCCCAGATGTGGCAGATCATTCTGTTTTGAAAAATGATTTTGTCATTATAAAATGTTCTGTTTATTTGGATGGAAGCTTTTTCTTTGATTTATAGTTTGTAAAAAAGTACAATCTACTATTACCAGTTCAACTTTGTTTGGGACTATATTTTATGCACAACAAATAAAAGGTGCACCGTCTGTCAGAATGAATTATTCGTTCTTCTTTCTATCTAAATAATTTCCACTGAAATAAAAACTATGTGATAAAAAGAATCTCAAATGGGTAATGATTTAATATTAAATTTATGAAACTCGCTGAATAATGTCCACTTTTGCTTGCCAAGGCTCGCAAAAGCTGGACATTATTCAACTCGTTTCATAAATTCAATATTAAATCATTACCCATTTGAGATCCTCTAAGTAACTGATATGAAGAAAAAAAATCATCTCCCTGCATAAATATTCAAAGAGAAGGCTACCTGTATTATGTAAGAGATACAACTATGCTGATGCTGACACAGTCTATGCTTTGAATGACTCTGTAACCAGTCCACTAGCATCTTGACTGGTTTACAGCTCTTGATCACATCTTGAACTCTATCCTGGATTGTACTCCGTGGCTTCTGTTGCTGGTCAGTCTGTGTATCACATGGAGGAAGTTCCCCTTTCCCAACAATGAAACTTAAAAAAAAAATTTTTAAAAATGTTATAGTCTGAACTAACATGCATTTTGCATCTCTCCCTCTTTTTATGGCCCCACGTCCATACGATCTGTACACTTTAGGACCAAAGATCACCTGGGATCACTTAAAGCTTCCAATTATAATCCACTGCCACTATCAAAAGATTAGGGGCAGTTAGGACTAATGGAAAACACAGTGGACTTGGGCAGAAGGAGACAAGAAATAAAACTTTTCCTTTTATGTATGTAATTCTCTACAAATTTTAATTCAACTGTAATGTTTATAAATTAAATATTGTAGGCGGGTAGTGATTATATTGCGTGGAAGATACCACGATTCCATAAATTTCAAAGTTTTTCTGAGTTTTGATGAGAAGACAGATCACGTGGTCCCGTGACGCAATACTAGCCAGTCCTCGAATACAAACAGAAATATGGCGAGCGAGACAGACAGGAGGAGACCAAATTTGGGTTGCACATTCAAAAGTTGAACCTGCTTCCGAGATATGCTTATAACTATATCTGTTGAATTGTGTGTTAACAATGTGTTTAAGACCTGAAAGCAGAAAAGTACAACAGTAAGAAGGTGCTCATATTTCAAAGTTTGGAATTTAAAAAAGCAATGCAATTTTAAAATAAATACTTATACATTGTGTGCGGTGCAAAAATGTGATAAGGATTAAGTGATGGTGCCCAATGTAAAAATTTAAAATTACCACAATGCAATAAATTCATCTAAGAAGGATGAGGTTCAATCGTATTATATGTAAATGACATATTCATTACCTACCCCCAAACACACACACACACACACACACACACACACACACACACACACACACACACACACACACACACACACACACACACCACCTAAGGACTAATATCTTGAAAATATACATCCAACACTGAAACACTGCAAGATAATACTGAATTCTGGGCAAAGAGACTAGAATGGGGACTGACTTGTGTGTGAAACAAAAAATATCCATTACCGGGGAGGTGTACGAGGCACTGAGAACGGTTTTCATCGGTTGTAACGGAAGCATTAGTTTTTTAAAAAAAACAAACAAACCTACAAATAAATCTGCAAAGCAGAAATCATAAGTAATTAATTTAAGCATTAAGAAGCTTCGTCCTTATGATTCAATTTCAGTGTATTTTACATGCAGGCTACAGTTAGTGTATTGACAAATCTGATTTTATATATATATATATATATATATATATATATATATATATATATATATATATATATATACTTAATAACAACTCTATATATATACTCTACATGTCTAGGTATAATAGTTTATGTGCTGTACTGGTCAGTGCTCAAAATAAATTTTTTTAGGCACAAGCCCTGGGCTGGTGACTTAAATAAACTCACAAGCCCTGACTGAAATTCCACAAGCCTGAACATTTCATACCTGTCAACTCTCAAGCTGGGAGAACAACCTCCCAATTTTTGGGGTATTTCCACACCTACCTCCCGATCTCGTAATATCTCCCAATTTTTCACAGAAAACTCCTGATTATTACATTATGTCTGTCAATTTTCATATCTCAGAAAAAAACAAAAAAACCCCACACATAAATAGATATAACATATGCAATTCACAGATGCCATATTCTTTTTAATCACTAATTTGAATACTGTAGTGATGAAATCAGTGCCAGATTTAGGCATAAGCTAAACAAGCTACAGCTTAGAGCCTCACAGTCTGAAGGGGCCTCTCAAATTTATCTTATACCAAATAGGGCCTCCACAACTTCCCACAGCTTAGGGCCTCGCTATATCTAAACCCGGCACTGGACTATTTTTGTAACTCACATATTTTAACACTTTTTCCAGGATTTAAAATATCCAATGGTATGTCTGGAACAGCACCAACTTTTAGTCTAGGCCTAGCATTTGCATATCCTAGAGCTGCCATTTTTTCAGGATCCCTCTCATAACATTCCTTTGAGAAATGTAATGAGCACAGAGTGCTGTATGGAGTTGCCTTGAAATCGACTCACTTGCAATAATGTATCCGTACTTTCTTTATGTCTTTATCTTTTGGAAAAGAAAAAAAATGTTGTCCAAAACCTTTCTTAACGTGCTTATTACACCCATAAGCAACGCAAAACGGCATTGTCTTTTACTCTGGCAACTGCCAGTCGGGATGCTGGAGTCGCTACTATGACATCACATCACGAAAGTAACCGAACAGGCGCAGAAATTTTGCATAAGAGGTCACAGAAATTCAGCTCCTTGAAGATATGCCAATATTTAAATATTGGCATTACGGTCACAGACGATACTTCAGAATAAGGTTTTCTTCTATAATGCTTTATTATTATTATATTTTCCATTGATTTCTGGTCTCCTTTAAGCTTTGCAGTGGTTGCTGTTTGCAGATGACTGTGCCCTCAACTCCAGCATGGAGGAAGGCATGCAACAGAGCATGGACCTCTTTTCTACAGTGTGCACCAACTTCAGACTCACCATCTCCACCAGCAAGACCGAGGTTCTGCATCAGCCAGCTCCTGGAAAAGACTATCTGGAACCATCCATTACTGTCAATGGCCAAAAGCTCGAAACTATGGACAGATTCACATACCTCGGCAGCACCCTATCACAAGCAGTCCACATAGATGATGAGATCAACACCAGGATTGCCAAAGCCAGCGTAGCATTTGGCAGACTCCGCTCAAATGTATGGGATAGGAGAGGAATCAAGCTTGCCACCAAACTCAAAGTCTACTCAGCGGTTGTTCTCCCCACCCTCCTCTATGCTTGTGAAACCTGGACTGTGTATAGCCGCCATGTTAAAAAACTGAACCACTTCCACCTGAGCTCCCTGAGAAAACTGCTGAAGATCAGATGGCAGGACAAGGTACCGAACACAGAGGTGCTCACTCAGGCCGGCATGACAAGCATCCACACCATGCTGTGCAAGGCACAACTCCGATGGGCTGGCCATGTTGTCCGCATGCCGGAAGAACCCCTACCCAAGAAGATGTTCTACGGAGAGCTACAGAAAGGCAAGAGATCGAGATCTCATGGTGGTCAACAGAAGAGGTACAAGAACACCCTCAAGGCATCGCTGAACAATTTTGGCATTGACCCTGACAGCTGGGAGAGTGTCGCTGCTGATCGATCTGCTTGGCGCAGTCAAGTCAATGCCAGTTCGGCAGCCTTTGAGCAGAAAAGTCTGGCAAACGCAGCTGAAAAACGTGCTCTGCACAAATCCAGGAACAACACTTCTGCATCTCCCAGTCAGCAACCTGCACATCCATGTCCCCACTGCAACAGACTCTTCCGGGCCCGGATTGGACTGATTAACCATCTCCGGACCCACCCCAAGTGAATCGATGACATAAATGGTCCTCATCGACACTGATGGACGAACATCAGGCTGCTGCTGTTAAACTTTTTCAAAAAGAACTTAACAGACAGAGATGGGGTACAGGAGCTTTCTAAAAAATAGTACCTGATTGTTCAATAACATGAAGATGCCCAATCATTTTGATTGGCAGCCTTGACATACAGGTTCTTCATAATATCAATGTATAGTATATATATTATTGTGTCAGCTTTGGATAAGATTTACTGCATTCCTAAAAGGAGAGCAGTTTCCAAGTCTCAGTGTGAAATTCATGCGTATCATATTTTAGTAATGCACAGACAGTGAGACCATTCAAAGCACAAAGTTAGTTCAACACCATTAAGGTCAACAATGGAGTCACTGTTCTCCTTTATTAACTGTACTCTGATACTGAAAACAAAATGAATCAGAATGCAAGGTTTGAAAATCTGTTTTTATTCTAGTCTGCTCCCTTTGGCCAGCTATAAAAGGGAACCAGTTCTGACTGTCATGGTCAGCCATGGATGGACCTACATCCCATCCAGGAAGACTCCAATACTCTAAGTCACTTTGCCCATGGAAATTAAGTTAAGCAATTGTATCATAAACCAATTGTAGACTGAACCAAGATACCATTCTCCAACATGCAAACTGGATTTAGACACTAAACCAACAACCAGACTGGCTCAAGACAGCTTTAATTAAGCACTGTAAAAGAGAAAAACAATGGAGATGAAAAACTACACATCAATTCTTATGGAAAGCATAAATTAAGGAAAGATGAAAGGGAAAATAGTCAAGCAGAAAATTTTGAACATCATTTTATGCTTTGTTGGCATTTATTGCATGTGAGTCTAGTTTGAATTGGTGTTTTATGACACATTGACAAAAGAGGGTTATTTAGTCACAAGGCAATTGAAATAAAGTCCTTTCCCAAAGACACAACAAAGTAACTAACCTGACCGATCTGACAGTATGATTCAAAGATGTACCCTTTCAGTCTGAGTCTGGCACACTAACCACTGAGCCATCACTTCTCCTGCCTCCATTAGATGCTGCTTACAACATGCAGGAGAGTTCATCAGGCCTATTCTACATTCCCAAACCAACAACGGTATCATTATGGGTGTGAAAATAAACAATTCTAACTAGAGACATATAGTGTAGTGATAAAGATACAACTGATTCTCCAATAATAAACCCAAGTCCATTTTTCACTGAAACAGAAAATATGGCAAATTAATATACTAAAAAGGTTTTTCAATGATATTCCCCCTAACTCCTTAAAGCAATATACTGGTTCAATGGACCCATTGGCGTATAAGAGAGAAATACTGTACATCGAGTGCAAATATATGCTTACATTGTATTAATAATTTGTTATATTTAATTCACGTGTAACATACTTTTAGCTATTTTGTGAAAACCCCAAAATGGTCATGACCTGCTTATTTGTTTGTGAACCCACCCCCACCCCCAGCTTTGCTAAACTGTTGTTGTACACATTAAGATGTAATAACATACAAACTAACATGTCTCTATGGCCAACAATGTCTGAGGAACTGGCCAGAACTATGCTTGAGGAGTGGCTACATAAACATGACTATGGTCAACTATGCTTGAGGAATTGGCCATATACATGTCTCCTTAGCCAACAATGTTTGAGGAAATGGCCACATAAACATGTATCTCACCAACTATGCTTGAGGAGATGGCCACATATCCAATTTTAACATCAAGATTATTTAACTTATGAGTAAATGGACATAAGGATGTATGGACATGTGTACAGATGGACACATGAATGCCAAAGTAATTGCAAGCCTATGTTGAGCTTTGGTCAAGTCTGCTTTTCAAAAACAAGAAAGATGAATGCAACTTTAGGATACAGCAAGCCTTATATGTCTTTCCTTGAGGTCACAAATGGAAGCACTATATCTGAGCACAAAGAATTAAGACAGACTTGTGCCTCCAGGCACGTATGGAAGAATCCATACTTAAATTAGGGGTGCAAATACTAAGAGCAAACAATATCAAACTAGATTATTTTAAAACCATAATAGACTTTTCTTACATTTTCATTTCTGAGCCTAATGTCAAATTCTGTGTTGAAGACATTCTGGCTTTGGGGTCTGAAGTGATTTCAGTGAATCTAGAGTGATCAGATAAGTGGAAGAGTGATGACATGAATGTCAGACAGAAAGTATCTCCTCCCTTGCTTCATCCATTAACACCATGCCTGTCAGGGGAGATAAAAATGACAAACCATGTCTTCAGCAAGAGATGGTATCACATCATCTGACAAGTCTAAGGAACATATAAATAAAAATATAAATAGCAGGCATCATTGCTGGAAACTTTCACTTAAATGATATGTTTACTTCCTAAATGTTAAAAGTTCAAACATTGTTACAACCAGCATGCTGACACCCTCTGTTGCTGACAAGTTCCAGACTGATAAACACTGTTAGTTTCTATTCCTTTTTATCTAATTATCAGTATCTTACAAAGACATTAGAACATTTTAAGTCACTATCTTTGTAGGGCACACAACCAACAATGATTCTTCTGTGAAAGCAATACCCGAACTTTCATACTCCAAAAAACTTAGTACCAACTAAAAAGTACTTTTTTTGCAAAACCACGGAAATTGATACTGATGAAAATAAATAAATACACAGTATTTAAACTCTCTATCAAACACGAGAGAATTTGTTATTACAGTATTCCCTCA